>CAKAOI010044868.1:0-76157 GCA_916701655.1 Sebastiscus albofasciatus | reverse complement strand
ACTAAATGACAGAATATCCCTGATAAAATGTGGTGTTTTGTGTAGTTTTTTCAAACAATAAGTTGCATTACATTTCAGTATTTCATCAGCCACAATCAACAATATTAAGGGAGCAACACCCCTCTGTTACTCTTTAAATCATATTATATATCGGGGTTTGGTACCGCCACACATGTATACGTCTCGATATTAGCTGTTGAAAGTTATATTTTGCCTAATTGATAAATAGGAAGTTGTGTGAAAAATGATTATTACAAGTACAATTAAATACAGCAATTTGTCTATCACAAGCAAAATGTCTTATTCCAAATGTCAACGATCACCTACCAGTGACAGCCCGAAATCTGTATCCAGTGCTGTTGACCCCGTCAGACGCAGTGATGAGAGTGAAATTATATTCTCTCCCAGCAGTCAGAGAAGTAACCACATGTGTAACTGGTGCGTCTTGAGATTCGTTGATGGTGTCCTCTTTGTTATCATATTTTAGGAAGTATGTTGCGATGTTGTTAACCTTGTCCCACTTCAAAGTTATGCTACTCTCATCTTGTGTCGACACGTTCACGTTTCCCACATTTTCAGGAGCTGAAAAGATAAAGAGTTGACAGTTTCATTAAAGAAAGTTTGAGACGCCACATCCGACATCATAATTGGCCTTCACACAAGTCTGCACCAGAATACAAGCAAATACAAACATGTCACCAACCAAAGATAAAGGACAGCGGCTCAAACTTACGTGCTTTTGTTGTTTGAAGGGTTGTCAATGGAGTGGTTAACTGTGTTGTTGTCTCTGTTGTGCTTGTTGAACTTGTCAGTGTTGTGTCTGGTGCTGATGTTGTTGCGTTGGAGTCAGTGACACCCTAAAAACCAAATAGGAATGGTTGGAACACAGAGAGAATGGCATAACCCCACCCCCCAAAACAAAAATTAATTTTGAATAAAATTTCCAGAAGTGTTCATGTGACTCTGGACTCACAGTTCACTATAATGCAATCTTTGAGTATCCCAAAACAATGCAATTTCTGCTATTATATTGTATGTAACATACTGTGACCAGCAGTGTGACAAGGGAGTTAAATAAAGACACCACTGTTTAGAGGCGTTGTATTCTACTTTTTAGTAAGCAATCTTTCCTTATAGGTACAAAAACTCACATCACTTACATACAACTTAAGACTAATATATGACATTGCTGCGCAGGAAACTTGAGGAAACATCTGACATCTTCAAATGCAAATTATGGCCCGGAAATTGTTGTAGCGTTCTGTACTTCAACCTCTAAATCTCAACAAGTACAGCACCTAAGATATGCTACTAAAAGAGCTGTTCATAAAACACATATATTTGTGCACAGTAGTTACGTAAAATATCTTCCATGGGCTACATTTTCTATGATATTATAAATAATAAATTCCATTATTCTAATAAATACAGATGATAATACTAAACAGTATCCAGCTACATCGCTTTGTCTAAAATATTAAAAAAAACAAGATCCCAAATGTTGGAGGTACAGCTCCCTTTACGTTTTACATTGCTATTTCCTCATTTGTGCCTTTGTTTCTCTGAGGAAGTAAGTGAGAATAGATTACTGCAGCCATGAAAAAAATGAATTCATATTTCACCATCTGAAAAAGTCCATCATTCTTATGTTGTGCAAGTCTTTTTGTTTTTCTGTACATACTGACATTGCAGACAACGTAATTCCGCTGTCTGAACATGGTTATGACTCATATCATGCACTGAAGCATCGCTGTGGTTTGGATGTTTTTCTTTTGTTAAGGGTAACCTTCCTTTGAATAGGTAGACAATCTGATCACTATCAGAGTGGAAAAGTAAAAAAAAGAAACACTTACCCAAAGTAGACTCAGGAAGACACACAGCAGAAAGTGGTCTGAGGTGATTTTGGAAGATGAAGGCTTCATCGTTATCATGGTTTATTAAGCTACACTCATACTATGAACTTGTAAAATCCTTTTGTTGTCCCAAAATAAACTTCGCGGTTCTATTTTCAGTGCTGCCACGGGTGTGTTGACAAAAGCACTTGAGGTTGGCAGAGAAATTCTTCGTGCCTGGATTGATGCGGTCCAATATTAACTTTATTCCAGTGGTGTTGACTTTTAATTCTTAACCATGTCCTCCCTCTGTAACCTCTGGTCCCCTCTCATATTGGCAAGTGACTAAGTAAATAGCTGCTTCTCCTTTTTGGCCTTGTACAACCACAGAGACCTTTGCCCCGCCTGCTACTTCCTTATTAACGGCCATAATGTGCTACTTGTCAAAGGTAGGTCAATCAAGTAAATGTGCCCCTGTTTTACATGTTTATCAGTGGTAATTGCTTTACACCAGCTGTATGTTTCATGTTTGTGACTGCCTGTGTATCTTTATGATGTGCAAATACAAGATGACACGTTGATTTGTTTTTTTATGGGCCTAGGTAAAGCTTTCAAATGCTGCTCAATATAAATATTATTTGTTTTGTTTTCTAACTATTTTAAAATGATCATTTTAATGATTTCTCACTTAAAATCCCTGTCTCTTCAGTTGGTCTGATTTCACAGAACAGTAGATTTGCTTTTGGTTTCTTTGAACTGCCTCGGAAGGCAGTGACATTTATAGCTTCCTTGTGGTTGAGATCTATAAGGAACTACGAACAGAAAACATCCCCAACACACTTTTCACAGAACATGAAGTCTTGACAGTGTTTATGGGCTCATATTATGGTGCAGCGCTCAATAAAAGTGTAGGTATGTCAAAGAAAACGTTGTCCAACGTTGTTGGATGGGGAAATATGAGGAGGAAGTAACCTTTATAAATGATATTTAATGATCATCTTTTGGTATTACATGATCTCACGCTTACAGTAAACTTAATGACTATAATGAGCTTCCGTATTAGATATAGAGCATAACTAGTGCTTGTATTAAAAAACATTTTCATTCATTTATGCAAATTTACTGTATTTTATATTTGTCACCTGTCTGCATGATAATTTGTTTTTCTATGACATTTTAAGATCTACGCTCTAAAGTTATTAACAAGCGAATCTTATATTTAACATGGTGTTCATGTTTTTTGAGTCTCAATCCATACTGACCTTAAAATTCATCAAGTTTCCACGAACATCTGTTACAAATGTTAGTTCACTAAAATGCAGTATCTCAATACATGTTTAAAACCAGTAGCTCAAACCTGACTTTATTAGTACTACAAGCCCTATAGGATATACTTTTAATGTAAATTTGCATAGATCATTGGTCAATTGGTTTCTCTAAATACTTTGGTGTAACTGAAACCTTTCTATTTTCTATTTATGAACCATCCAGGCCTCTCAGGTCATCTGGATCAGGTCTGCTTAGTGTCCCCAGAGTCACAACTAAACGTGCAGAAGCAGCGTTCAGTTTTTATGCACCAAATTTGGAACAAGCTCCCAGAAACCTGCAGGACCAACTCCAACTCTGAGATCTTTTAAATCAAAGCTTAAAACTTTCCTGTTTGCTGCTGCTGCCTTTTATTGAACCAGATAATGATCTTATACTGCACTAGAGCTTTTACTCTTGTATGTTATACTGTATTTTACCTTTGATCCTAGCTTTTATTTTTAGCTTGTTTTTATTTCTAATCTTTAATGTTTTTATAACTGTTTTAATTATGTCTTAATGTTCTTTTGCACTTTGTCGCAATGTCCTTGAATGTTTATGTAAAGCACTTTGAATTGCTCTGTTGCTGAAATGTGCTATACAAATAAAGCTGCCTTGCTTTGCCTTACTTTAAACCAGTGTTATGGCTCAGCAGTAGACCTATATGGTCCCTTTTATATTCAAAACTATTAAAACAATTAGCTGATATAACATTGGGTTGTTTGTGCATTTTGTTTAGGTTGGGTTAAACATACAATCTATGGATTGACACTGACTCACTTTGTCTGAAATGTGTCATTCGTCCCCAGCGCAAGAGGTGGCAGTAGAGATGCACAAACAATATGAACACACATCCAATGAATTGCTAAGACTGAGATTTAATGTTGATCACAATAACTGCAACTTTTGTGAGACTGAAATTGAAACTACTGATCATCTGTTTTTCCACTGGCTGTCAACCAAAATCCAACCACTTGCTCCTCTCACAAGAGAAAATATTGTGTTTGGTATTAACATGAAGGTCATTAAGAGTGACTTGATATTGAACAATCTGATACTGCTGGCAAATTGTTTCATCCATGCATCCAAATGGAGGAAAATGAAACCCCTATTTTCCATTTTCAAAAGGGACCTTGTGGACAATCATCTCAGTGCTTTAAGACTAATGAAAGGACAACATGCAAAGTGTATCCTCAGAGCTTATGAAGAATTGAACATATATGATGATGACCCCTAGAGTTACTATGGAAGAGTGCAGTCTTATTATTATTTATTTATTTATGCATTTCTTTTTTTGTTCCTTGAATTATTTTCTGCCCCCTCTTTTATTTTTGATATTATATTATTTTTTTTATAATTTAAGTTATCTTTCCTATCCAATTGTGCCTTGTATGTTAGAAGTATTGAGTTTAGATTACAATGCCTTAATGTTTGTAAATTAATTTTCTTCAATAAAAAACAACAACAAAAAACTCCATGAGCTAACAATGGAGTTAACTAGCTTAACGTTAGTGACCCCAATCACTAAAGGGGGTAGGTCCTAATTATCTCTCAGATATGCTTCAGTAGTACACACCTACTAGACCTCTAAGGTCACTGGGAAAACATCTATTAGTAGTACCCAAGGTCAGAACGAAACATGGTGAGGCTGCTTTTAGCTACTATGCTGCTCAACTGTGGAACAAACTTCCAGATGAGATCAAAGATGCACCAACAGTGGCCACTTTCAAATCTAGACTCAAGACCATAAACTTTTTTCAGACGCTTTTCTTAATTGATCAAATGCTGCACTTTACTGTCTTTTGATTATTTTTATTATCCTTTTAATTGTTTTCTTTTAACTTATACTTTTACATTCTTTTATTCGTTTTTATCTTATGCACTTTGTGCTCTTTTATCTTGCTTTTATATATGTGAAGCACTTTGAATTGCCTTTGTGTATGAAATGTGCTAAATAAATAAACTTGCTTTGCCTTTCCTTGCCTTACTCGCCCTCTGATTGGCTTACCATGATATTGCCTGAACCAATCGCACTCCTCCTGCCTAAATTCAACCAATCGAACCAACGAAGGCAGTGAGTACTGGCCAATCAGAGGCAGAATAGAGCGGGTCATAACCTCTGGGGGGAGGGTTCTGGCCAATCAGAGGCAGAGTAGGGCGGGTCATAACGTCTGGGGGCGGGTGCTGGCCAATCAGAGGCCGAGTAGGGCGGGTCATAACTTCTGGTGGGCATATCTGTTTCGTACTATGTAAACAAGATAAAGGCTAAGCTACAGTACTGGCAAAGTGAGGGTCGCTTTACCAAAGATACCGGCGTTACTCTTACTGACCCTCAGGTGAGTAACATAAATCAAAGGTGACTATGTTAACTACACTTTAGCCGCAGTCAGGTTCAGCTAACTAACATATCTTGTCTGTTAAGCTCATTGTTATACTAGTTGTTAGCTAGACAGTCAGCTAGTTAGCTGTCAGTGCTAACATGTGTCAGTAGTTGTTATTGTTAGTCCTTTCAACAAAACGAACTAAAGTCTGAGCTTTTTGAGGTAAAAGTTAAAGCTGTGTGTACTTGGACTAATGAATGACTTTATTTCGAACATAAAAACAAATAAAAACAGATACAAAATAATAACAAACAAAACAAGAGTAGTAGTGTCTGAAAAGGAGTAGGTAGAAGTAAAACGTATATTTCCCTATACCCCTTGCTCACTTCTCCTCTATAATACACTCATATATCATAAAATTATAATATAATATAATATATAAGCTATCCCAGATTTATTTACATCCCAAATTAAATATATGAACAGCATCCCAAGTTTATTTACAACCCACATATCCATCTGGAGTTAAAAAGTAGATATAAACCAACCCTTAACACAACCCTTATCACAACTCTTCCTCAAGCTTATATCTCCAGAAAATATCTTTTTTGTATAGCTTTTCAAAGTGATTTATATTTGTGCTACGCTTAACTAACGTTATCTAACGGACTTCAGTTCACTTCAACAGCGTACAAAATGTACTAATGTTAGTGTGACCTTCAACACCTGACTAGAGATGTTACATCCCACTTGAACTCAACATCATAACACATGACGATAGTCTGGCTGATGTTTGACTTTAAGCCTTTAAACACCAGGTTGCATAAAAGCTGTCCAGCAAAGAGGTGCAGGACTTTGATAAGCTTACTTCACAGGGCAAGAGTGAACAAAAGCGTTTGTTTAGCCAAGTTAGCTCTGCTGAGAAGGGAAAGGTAGGAACTATCTTTGTTCTCTGGATTGCATAGAGGGGATTAAAGGGACATATCAACAGGTAAGATACATATGCATACAATTTCAAACATTTCTGTTATGATTAGGAGCACTACATTGCAGGTACACTGTGAGAAAAAGCTAGAATTTTTTTATTCTGTTTTTTTTTTTAAATGATAAATAATACCCATTTAAAGGACTGGTTAACCTCTTGACTGGTTCTTTTGATGTGAATATTTTGCCTGTAGTTTCCTATGAATCTGAACAGAATCATCACCCCCTAATAAACGGCTGATAAAAGTTACCTATAAATGTGAATAGATGCCAATAATCTTTTAATTTCAGTCAGAATCTTCCTCTATTGAAAATCAGCTGCAACTAGACAAAAAGAAAGTTCTGTGACGCTAACAAAAAAATTAATGAATGTACATTATATTCTAACAAAATAAGTGTATTTTTCTTGTTTTAAAATAGTATGTAGGGCTGGAACTAACCATTATTTTCATTGTTGATTATTTGCTCAATTAATCATTAGTTGTTGAAAAATGTCGATCAGTGTTTCCCGAAGCCCAAGATGACGTCCTCTAATGTCTTATTTTGTCCACAACTCAAAGATATTCAGTTTACTGTCATAGAGGAGTAAAGAAACCAGAAAATATTCACATTTAAGAAGCTGGAATCAGAGAAATTTGACTCAAACTTAATCAATTATCAAAATAGATGCTGATTACTTAAATAGTTGACAACTAATTGATAAACCGTTGCAGCTCTAATAGAATGAGTATAAATATTCGTGAAAACTAGAAATAAACATTTGGCCATAGTTCACTTGACTTCCTTTGAAATGCCTTAATAAACAGTCATCAATCCAGAAAACTCTCCTAAGGAGGAAAATTGAGGGAGACCAACCCCTATTTATTTAAGATTTTTGGATTTTGGATTAATATTGTGGCCCCACAGTTTAATCCAGTTACATGCAGTCTCTGGATTGTTTTGTGCAAACGTTACAAAACGGGAGACCTAACTTACCTGCCTGAAGTTAATTATTATCTACACTGATTGCAATATTTTTTTGTCTTTTAGAAATGCAGTCTGTGGTAAAACAAAACCTCCATTTGGAGACTGAAGGAGACATCAACAAACTCATCAACCTGAAGCTCAACGCATCCTACGTCTACCTTTCTCTGGTATGATTTCTGTAACGGTATAGTCCCTGTATGACAATTTGTTATGCAATGTATTTAAATCCTGTTTTTTGCACTGACAAAACAATAGAAATTGACCTCTTTGCCAGGATTCTTCTTTCTTATCACGTGTCTGCAATGTAAATCCCTAAATACTGTGTTTATCTATCAATTCTAGGGGATGTATTTTGACAGGGATGATGTTGCCCTGCCAAAATTCTCCACTTTTTTCCTGGAGCGCTCAGTGAAAGAGAGGGAACAGGCTGAGAAGCTACTGGAATATCAGAACATGAGAGGAGGTCGAATTTTGCTGCAGACTATTGCCGTAAGTCCAGTTTTTTTGGGGGGGGGCATTTCCAAGCCACTACTGTTAAGATTGGTAAACATATTTATCCAAGCATCAACTTTCTGTTCTAGAAACCAAGTAGAGAGGATTGGAGAGGTGGTCTTGATGCAATGTCCTTTTCCCTGGAATACCAAAAGTCCCTAAACACATGTGTCCTTGATGTGCACCGCAGAGCTGGCACCAACACTGACCCTCATGTAAGTCTGCACTGTTGTTGTTTACCTTATAGTGAATATGAAAAAACAGCTACACTGTTGCACATAAAAAAATTTTTTTGTTTGTTTGAGTTCAATATGTATTAAGCAAAATAATAGTCTGTAAGATTTGAGGGGGTGTTTAATCTACTAAATTTTAACTGTGTCCTAATTTATCAACTATTTGACCACCTTTTTATAGCATTGTTTTACATCTGACTCACTATTTTCTGTCTTACTTCTCTTGTAGCTGTGTGACTTCCTCGAGCAGCACTTCCTCATCGACAGCCACGACACCATCAAGAAGCTGGGCGATTACATCGGCAGTCTGACCCGCATCACTGCGTCCGAGACACACGGTGCTATGGGAGAATACCTCTTTGATAAACACACTCTGTAAAGGTCACACAAGTACAGTGAAATAAGCTCCACATTACAGAGAAACAGTCCCTCACACTGTGCAAAATTTCTATTCCGTTAAGAAAACTATACAATGTGTTCACAGTTTACCACAAACTTCATTCTTGTACTATTGGCACAAGAGATGTTGTAAGCAAAATTACAGAAAATACCTCTATTTTTTTCTTGAAAACCGCACTGGAAAATAATGTTCTCATTAAGATGGTGCTAAAAACCTACCATTCTTCTCAGCTGTTAATGAGTCACTTGTTCATTTAAACTCCGTTTTATCATGTCTCATGCATTCCAGTGTGTCCAAGGTTTTAACCTTCACAAATATTTTGTAAAAATGCAAAACCTTTTGAGTCAAATAGATAATTTAAGATTTGGAATATCATTGAAACATTAAATAAAGCCAGACTATGATGACATGATTATTGTTCGTCTTTTTTTACAACCAGTTTAACAACTGTATGTTCAATTGTTCACAAAGATCTGATCTGATCTGATTGCAGTCTAAATGCACTGTCTTTACTTTCCCTAATGTCATGTTTGTCCCTATAGAACACTTTAAAGATAACAGTGGGACTTTGCTTAGTCACTGTTGGGTGGGAGCTTAATGTTTAACATTAGGCTGCCAGACAGCTTGTGGTTAAAAATGACCACGCTGCTTCTTAGTAAATGACATGTTTCAGCAAAGATAAGGTTCAGTTGGAGAAGTGTGTCAACAAAGTGCATCACAGCCAGGCGTAGTAGTCGGTTAGTTTTTCAGTTGCAATCCAGAGATGCAGTGCTGCAACACACCCAAGATAAATTATAGGAATATTGTACAGTTGTGGAACAAAAGATTGGATCAATTCTCCATTTCTTGATTGATCTGGATCAAATCAGTTCTCTGTAAACAGTGTTTACAAAAACATCATTAGGGTACAATTAAAATGGTCTCTTGTATTGTGTATAGTACTTCTACATCTTTAATCTAGAGCAGGGGTTCTCAAACTTTTTGGGGCCAAGGACCCCTTAAAGGGGAGAAAATTGTCTAAGGACCCCCTCATAATTGTAACACCAATTATGTATAATGCTTTGTACCATTTGTACTCTTAGATGCCATTGCAGCAATTTGTATTCTAAAACTTTTCAACCTAAATACTTCAGACCTCTTTGATAGTGATAAACAGAAAACACATTTCATTTTTGAATCCTGTAAATACCACTTTATTTTGCCCTGATATTCTAGACGCTTTGTAATCTGATGTCGCTTTAGCTGGGCTGGCTTCATGGCTTCGTTTGCTAGCACCTGAAGACATATGACGAATTTTGGTCTCCCGTCGCTGTCGCTTGATATAATTGTCATCATATTTTCTCAATTTAGCTAGTTTGGGCTTAGCGCCACTTGCCAATGTGGACGGTTCGTTGCGCCCTGAGTGAAGTGACTGATTCTGACAGATTGACTTGATGTGTCACAATCATGTCAGAGTTTCTATTGTCCCAAAGCTAACGTGGGTGGTAGTAATGGACACAATATGCTTGTTTTATTGGCGCAAATGGTCCCCATCTGTAGATATGTACTTTTTAATGATACAGCACAATTTTAGAATTTATACCTAATTATTTCGCGGACCTCCTGACAGAGTGCCACGGACCCCTGGGGGGCCCCACTTTGAGAATCTAGAGGAGTGCCCTCATGGGGAAAAAAACAGTCCTGTTAATTAGCTGACCTCACTGACAACAAAAGCCCTGTGTTGACACTCTTCTCTTAATGACTACAGGGGGAATATAATGCAACCAAGTACAACAGCCCTGCAATAACAATATTCTTTTTTTGTTCCTGTGTTAGTGTTTTTTTTCCAGTTCGTTTCCTTCTGCAGTTTAGTTAGTTCTCTATTAGAGGAGGCTGTTGCATGCTGGAAGTGAGCCACTGAGATCTCCAGATGTAGCAGTGCAAACGCGTGGCACCATGCCTAGGGATTAATGTTCACAGCGCTCTAAATACGGGTATGTGTTTTGTACAGTTAAATGGTAAGCCAAGGGATGGGCAGGATGGAATATCCACTCTCAGTGAAAGTTGTTGGTAGATTGACGACTGACTGCGAGGACAGCTATGCTGAGGGGGATTAGTGAAGGGCTGGATGCACTACAATCTCTTCAATCCAATGGATAAACACAACCACCACTGCCATGTTTCATCAGTCTAATGAACGGGCACTTCTACTCAACAAGGAGAAGCCTTAAATTATTCAAAGTGTGTGAAATCTTTTAACAGTGGAGTAGTAATACAAGAAAAGGTGACTGTTGCTCTTTGTGCTTGTTTGTTCGAAGACCTACAGCAACAGATGTGTTGTCAGTATTCTAATATCGGGAGGGGGGGTGGGTGGGATTAAATCACAACGCTGCTCTAGTGATTTGCCAGCGCTTCAGCTTTGATGGAAAGGGTTGCAGGGAGCTTTCCAGTCAGAGCCAGCAGCGTAGCGAAGGAACGATGGGTGTGTGAGGGCTACAACAGGCCAAAGGGAAAGCAACAAGAAACACACCTTGAACTAAAAGTTGCTCCAAAAGCTCTGTCGGCATAGAGGAGATTAAAGGGACATATCAACAGGTAAGATACATATGCATACGATTTCAAACATTTCTGTTATGATTAGGAGCACTACATTGCAGGTACACTGTGAGAAAAAGCTAGAATTTTTTTATTCTGTTTTTTTAAATGATAAGATCTAATTTGGTTTTGAACATACCCACTTAAAGGACTGGTTAACCTCTCGACTGGTTCTTTTGATGTGAATAATTTGCCTGTAGTTTCCTATGAATCTGAACAAAATCATCGCCCCCTAATAAACGGCTGATAAAAGTTACCTATAAATGAGAATAGATGCCAATAATCTTTTAATTTCAGTCAGAATCTTCCTCTATTGAAAATCAGCTGCAACTAGACAAAAAGAAAGTTCTGTGACGCTAACAAAAAAATGAATGAATGTACATTATATTCTAAAAAATAAGTGCATTTTTCTTGTTTTAAAATAGTATGTAGGGCTGGAACTAACCATTATTTTCATTGTTGATTATTTGCTCAATTAATCATTAGTTGTTGAAAAATGTCGATCAGTGTTTCCCGAAGCCCAAGATGACGTCCTCTAATGTCTTATTTTGTCCACAACTCAAAGATATTCAATTTACTATCATAGAGGAGTAAAGAAACCAGATAATATTCACATTTAAGAAACTGGAATCAGAGAAATTTGACTCAAACTTAAATCAATTATCAAAATAGATGCTGATTAATTAAATAGTTGACAACTAATTGATAAACCGTTGCAGCTCTAATAGAATGAGTATAAATATTTGTGAAAACTGGAAATAAAAATTTGGCCATAGTTCACTTGATTTCCTTTGAAATGCCTTAATAAACAGTCGTCAATCCAGAAAACTCTCCTGGGAAGGAAAATTGAGGGAGGAGACCAACCCCTATTTATTTAAGCTTTTTGGATTTTGGATTAATATTGTGGCCCCACAGTTTAATCCAGTTACATGCAGTGACAGTGATGAGAGAAAAATGGGGATGGGGCAAACGGGGGAGTGAAAGCGTGGGGGGGGGTTGACTGAGAGAATGAGAGTAACAGAGGGATTAGGGTCAGCCATGTTGAGCATCTGGCTTAGAGATGTTCTATGCTCTTGAACTGTACTGCAACGTGTGGACGTAGGGATTACACAGCGCGCATACGAAGTTGTGTTATCTCTCACTGTAGGAGCCAGCATGACAAACCGACAGTAACTGCACTGATTCTTGCTGTTTTGACAGCTGACATGAGGCTGGACGGTGTCGGGGTCCGGGCCCGGAGGGCTGCGGAGCCGTCAGAACCAGAATCAGAGGAAGCAACAGAGCCGGTTCACCATGAGCACTCCCATTCAGAACACCATGAGCACCCGCATACAGAACATCACCCCGGCCACGACTACAACCACATGAAGGAGAAGTTCATGAATGAACTTGGTCATCTGTCAAGTAAGCTGCTTCTAGAAGTTCTTTGAGGTACAATGTGTAGGATTTGGTGGCATCTAATGGTGTGGTTGAAGATTGCAACCAACTGAGTGCCCCTCTGCTCACTCTTCCGTTTCCAAGACTGCGGTAGCGTGAGCCACAGAGAGCAAAAACCGCGGTAACGCCGTTCGCCTCGCTCAGAGGCCATCCAACCATAATAACACTACTTTAGGAGCAACAGAAGTCAGATGGTGGTTTGCGGTACCAGTTTTGCACTTTGTGGCTCACGTTTCCGCTGTTTCACAGGCCTGTAGGAGAACTAGAGAACTCTAGAGCCAGTGTTCGGTTTGTCCGTTCTGGGCTACTGTAGAAACATGGCGGAGCAACATGGCGGACTCCATGAGGAGGACCCGCTCCCTATGTAGATATAAACAGCTCATTCTAAGCTAACAAAAACACAACAATTCTTAGTTTCAGGTGATTACACACTGATGAAAACATAGTTATGAATATTATATTCTATTTCTGCTAATGGATCTCCCTAAATGTTACACACTCGTTTTACTTGTCAAAATAAACTATATTTTTGGTTATTGAAAGAGAAAATCCACCCCTGTACAGAATTGACATTATGATATAGAAATAATATTACATATTGTATTGACCAGTGTAGCTTTCTTAAAGGTTCAAGATGTTGTATTGGGTGTTTTTGACATATTCAACAGTATAAAGAATGATTTTATAGGAATATGAGCTTGTTTTCTTGGTCATTTCCTATTTTCGATGTCCATGCCCAGTGTGCAAGTGCATGACAATTGTTCAATTAACAACTACTGCTGAAGCGCTTTGAGTTAAGACACTTAATGATAAACTGTGCTGCTGGAGACTGGTTGTACAGGGCCACTCCCAGCTTAAGAGTGTGTTATTATCTGATTGTGGAGAAGGGTGTTGCTCACAACGCACTTGCATGCTCAGCAAACCGTCCCTAGATGACCAAGTGCTTGAAAAAATTTAAGGTCAAGAAATGTTCATAAGAACCCTCCAAAACACCGTCGTAAGAAGCACCATATTTTATTTCAATAGTATCATATTTTATTTTGATGATAATACACCATTGGTTCTGTTTCCAAGCTTTGGAAAAGCAGTTTATGTTCAACAATATTGTTGGATTATAGGAGTAAACTGATTTATGAAAGTGGATGTAATCTCAAGCTGTGAAAGATTTAAATCCTCTTGAAAATCCTGACGCATAAGACTTTTACAAAGCCTTCGATGGAAAGGTTAGTGTTTAAAAGTTAAGAAGTCTACTTGAAGATTAGATTTAAATACATGTTTCTTGTTTGATTTGTTGGGTTTTTGTTGTTGTTGTTGTTTGGGGTCAGGATTTCTCCACATCATGTTACTATTGTGAACGAAATGGGGATCAGACATCCACTCATTTCTGCCATAATGAGCATACATACAGCGAATACTGATGAGTGAATTCACCTTTTCATTTTGCAGTGCCCGTGTGGGCGGTCGCAGCCATCGTTGTGGTGGTCCTGGTTTTGGTGGCGTGCTTCATCTTCTGTCTTTTCAAGAAATGCTTAGGGAAAAAGAAGAAGCCAAAGAAAGTGAGGGAGAGGAAGACGGGTCGCCGCAAAAAGGACAAGGAGGGCGAAGGAGAGGCTGGAGAGAAGGTACAGTATGTCATTTCAAGTAACACATTATTTGTATAATCTTACCTGATCTAGATCTTCATGATGAATATCCAACGCACTGATGTTTTTATTTGGCAGGAGGGCGAGGTGAAGAAAGAAGGAGAGGAAGAGGAGAAAGAGCAGGAAAAGTTGGGCAGGCTGGAGTTCTCATTGGACTACAACTTCACAGATGCCCAGGTAGGTCCTGTGTGAAAACAAAATCATTTATATTAATGATTAGAATATACACTGTAAACAATTGCTGTTAATTTACAGCAGGATTTCAACAGTATTAACCTGTTATTGCTAAAAACAGCGCTTCACTGTTAATACAAAAGAAAACCTGTTAAATCACGCTCATAGGCCGTTTTTTAACTGAACTATAATGCATTCTTAAAAAGCAGCACTTTACTGCTGATCTAAAGTATCATCAGTAACAGTTTCATGCAGTATTTCTTGAAATCTGGGACCTGATCTGCTCATGTGAGGCTTGTACATTGTACATGATTGTAAAATCAGTGAATGAGCTTTATTGTTCTTCACTCACATGTTGTTCTGGTTTCATTCTGCAGCTATAGACACACATTTTGGGAAAAGTGTCAACAAGTCTATTATAGCCTTTTTCCTCTAACAAGTCCCTTTAATTGTATTTAGTGTGACTATTCCTATGTCTGTAACCTGCTAAGTCTATTCATCGAGGCAAAAAATAATGTTTATTGAAATGTAAAAAATACAACCTAAATAGCGCATTAAAACAAATCAGTAAGATAATGTAAAAGAAAGGAGAAAAACAGCAATATAATGTATCTTTAAACAGTAAATTAACTGTAAAATACTGTGAAATTATAAAAAAAACTATTTTTCATTAACAGTACAAAGCTGTAAATTTCAGCGACAGTATAATAATGTTAATTTTACAGTTACATAAAGGCAACCCTGCTGCCAGTTCTTTACTGTTATTTTACTGGGAAATTCTTAACTGTAGGTTCTCAACAAATGACTATCAGGAAGGAGTTTATACGCTCTTTTCATAATCATTGTGACGCTTGTCTTTCCTCTGAAGCTTATAGTGGGCATCCTTCAGGCCCAGGACCTCGCTGCTATGGACATGGGGGGAACCTCAGACCCCTACGTCAAAGTCTTTTTGTTGCCAGACAAAAAGAAGAAGTACGAGACCAAAGTTCAACGCAAGAACTTATGCCCCGTTTTCAACGAGACTTTCATCTTCAAGGTACCACGTGCCTGACATTGTGTCTTCGTTTGACTTGATGTTGTCTGTGTTTTGTTTGTTTCTTTCTCGTCTTTGTGTCTCTGTCGCAGCTTGTGTTGGTGTTCCAGGTAGTGACATGTCACTCTTTAACCCCTCGTGAGGCAGAAGTTTGGCCTATGTCTCTACTTCCCCTCGTCTTTAGTCTTTCATTTCCTGAATGGCATCTGTCAAGGTATCCCTCCCCAAACAAAATATCAAAGCAGTATGTTTTTAATCGTCTCCTGTCACTCTTTTTTATTGTCTGGATTTTTTAATGTTGTTTACATATAAAAAACTTTGCCTATTGTAAATCCTAATGCTGTAATAACCTCTGTTTTGTAGATCCCGTATGCAGAGTTAGGCGGAAAGACTTTGGTGCTGCAAGTTTTTGACTTTGACCGTTTCTCCAAGCACGATATGATCGGCGAGATAAAGATTCCCATGAACAGCGTCGATTTGGGCCAGCCGATGCAACAATGGAGAGACGTGGAGAGTGGTGAAAAGGAGGAGGTATGGTATAGTTATTTATATTATTTAATTAATAATATACTCTATACCTTGCTTCTAAATATTAAGAAATCATGATAATCAGTCGTTTTATGAAAGATGTATTCATTTTAATATGATGGGGCATGCTGGTAATCTGTAATATATTTTCCTTTCAGCAGGAAAAACTGGGCGATGTTTGCATTTCTTTGCGGTATGTACCCACTGCTGGAAAACTGACAGTGAACATCATGGAGGCAAAGAATCTGAAGAAAATGGATGTTGGTGGCTTATCAGGTAATTAATCCTCATCATCATTCTTTCAGATATTTGTATAATTCCTCATAAAAACTGGGCTGGACTTCAGTCTCACGATGAGGCCCAAATAAACACAACAAAACACAACTATATCACCCTCTTTTTCTCTTCAATAAGACCCGTATGTGAAGATTGTTCTGCAGCAAAATGGGAAACGGATCAAGAAGAAAAAGACGACAGTCAAGAAAAACACGCTTAATCCTTACTTTAATGAGAGTTTTAGCTTCGATGTCCCCTTTGAGCAGATACAGGTAGGCTGCATCTTCATATCAGATATCAATCTGAAATGTCATAGATATAGGGAATGATTTGATCACGCATCTTTTTTTTTGTCTTTCAGAAAGTGCAGGTCGTCATCACAGTGTTTGACTACGATAAACTTGGGAGCAACGACCCCATTGGAAAGACCTTCATGGGTTACGGAGCTACAGGAGTTGGCCTGCGCCACTGGTCAGAAATGCTCGCCAATCCCAGACGTCCAGTAGCCCAGTGGCATACTCTCCTGCCAGAAGAAGAAGTTGACGCGGCAGTCAAAGCGAAACCTCGTTAAAGTCGCACCTTGTTCGAGTATCAAATACTGCTCATATGTTACCTATTGTTGATCCTGATGTGTTCTCAACTCACATGTTCTGTTTCCCATTTTGTTCCTTTTATGATACTTACTTTTGTGTGTGTGATTTACAGACAATTTTTGATATTTGGTTGTTACTCTGCATCCCCTATTTACCTTATACTGTTAAACCAACTTTACTTTGTATTTGTATACTTGTGCATCTTTGGTGTATGCTCATGCATGGACCTATGAAAATGTGGATGCATAAATTGTAATATGTTTCGTTTAAGGAAGGATTTCAGAGTCCTGAAAAGTTACTCTGGAGACATGATAGAGCTTCTACATGTCATGGCATGTACACTGGGCCTTTTTGCCCTTTTTGTAGTGATGTGGTGCGACAGAAAAAATGTTTGTTGTAATGATCTGGGTCTTGTCAAATTTAAATAAACCCACAAAGATCAGTTTCACATCAATGCTTCTCTTACTGTAAATGAAGTTTATGTTCTCACTTTTTAACTGTTAGAAGTAATTATATAAAAACTGTAGGAGATATTCTAAAATACTATTAGATAGAGAAGAGTATTATGGATAATAAAGTTATCCGACAACGTTTCACCGTAATTATCCCCAGGTTCCCCAACCTGGGGGTCCCACCCCCGCCTTTTTGATTTTAAAGGGTTTAAGACATTTCACACACATTTCATTCATTTCTGTGAATGAAAAGAATGTTATTTTTAAAGTTTGAATTATTATTTAGGATATAAACCCTTTGCCTTCGTCATGCATTAGATAAGTACGCAGTTAAAACAACCAAAGAGCTAATAAAACAGTGGCTAAACTGTCAGGGAGAACACTTCACAATTTGTAAAAAAAAAAAAAAAAGAAAAAAAAAAGAATACTATTATGTAGGCATGATTGTTAGAATACAAAAACATACTAATTATCTCTAAACCCAGCTACGTCACCACCAGTAGATGACGTCTGTCTCCTCCTCCTCCCCATGGAGACACTGTTGCTTAGCAACAGAACTCAAACTTTCTGGTCAGACTGTTAGCTGCAACTTCACTCAGTTGTCAGCCTGTGAGGTGAGTTTTCCTCCATTAGTATTGTTTCATTTGATAATATCTGGTCAGAGCTTGTAGCCATTTATCACCATATTGAGATAACAGTTTAATTTATAAGCTAGCATTGTGTGCCCTTTTGACCAAGTACTGTTAGCTAGCGTTAGCTGGTGTGAGTGTTGGTGTGAGGCACTTACAGTCAGGTGTACTTCTTCTTCTTCCTTTGTCTTTCTTTGGGGTCATTGTTACAGGATGAGTGCTGGACGGGCGTCTGAGGGCGCCGGCTGCATCACCTGGTGGGGCCTCAGTCCTGCACGCGACCTGCTGAGTGCAGGTGAGAGAGCCTCTAAGGTGCACGTGGATGCGAGGTCCACCTGCACACCTGCATCACTTCACATCATAATTAGCTTCACCTCGACCAATCACAACAGTCAATTACTGCTTACATGTTAATGTATTGATGATAAACATAATAAACACTCATTTTGCATAATGAGCATTTTTGTTACTTTTGTATTGTACTTTAATGTAAGTACAGTTTTATATATATTTTATTTATATATTTCAATATTATATTTATTGTTTTTTTGTTCATTTTGAAACAACAGAACAAACATTCATAAAATGTCCCCAATAATAACATTCTCAAGTACAAAGAAACTTAACAAACCTAATATTAATATAAAATAAGCCAGTATAGATACAGGAAAAACATATTATATACAAAAAAATAGATGAATAAGTAAAAAAGAATATACACAAGTAAAAATAAAATGAAATTAAAAACAATAAAATATATTTATATATTTACATATATATATATACTGTATACGTATATACATACATACACATATACGCACACGCAGTATATACACATACGAAAACACATACATATAATCAATTAAAAAATCAGTGTACAATTCAGTCATCATATGCAGGTCTTTTACTTGTAATGGAACTATTTATTGTGTGGTATTGCTACATGTTTATGCCATACTGGTAGATAATGCAGTACAATAATAGAAATTTTAATTAATTCAGGGATGTACACAAAACCAGACAAATCAGTCATGAACACTGAAACAATCTGTACACAGTTATACTTACAGATATATAACTGCATTGGGGCCATATTTGTTAAATATTTTACTGTCGTTTAACCAAACTATGGCCTCAAACTCAACTAAACAGTCCCTAGTTATAACCTACTGGTATAGGTCATTGCACTGAATAATAATAATCTGTTTCTATTATTTTGGCCATCGCATTTAAATAGCACAGGAGATATCAATGTAGGGCTGGATATCCTTTGAAATGTTATTGTTACTAGTGCTGACGCAGCCATAAAAAAAGCCCAACCTAAATATTACAATCTAAAATTGGTAAAATTATGATTTATATATCATTTAAATATCTGAATAAGTAAACAAATGCCAATACATTCAAATGCCAACTTTTGAGGTTAGGTACCATATGGCACTGGTTCCCAACCTGGGGGTGCCGATCCCCACTGGGGGTCACTAAAGCTTCACAGGGGGTCGCAAGGCCTTTTTGATTTTAATGGGTGTAAGAAAACTTTAAAAATATAAATTATATACAGTTGGCATATATCTCAGCATTTCATTCATTTCTGTGAAGAAAACTAAATGAAAATGACATTTTTAAATTACATATTATTATGTAAGATATATACAGGATAAGGGCTTATTAAGTATGTATGATTGTTTAAAAGAAAATACAAAATGCAGAGAGTTGTATTAAAAGTCCCTAAAAATAACAGGAAAACTAATCTCTGATGCAATATTCACAGGAAATAATCTGCTCAACATTCAGCCAAATCGCTTTTTTTAAACAAACTTCCTGCAGTTATTGAGTTCACTATTTGAGTTAATTATACAGTTTATCAGTTGTTCTGTACCGTTATTGTTATGCATTGATTATAATATGAAATATCCATAAAATATGTCACTTAGTCAGGGGTCATCAGTTTACTCAATGATAGAAAGGGGGTCCCTTACCTAAAAAGGTTGGAAACCACTGCCCTATGGTGTGTTGGGACTACTATATGCTCTCTCTCTCTCTCTCTCCCCCTGTGCCCAGGCCCTGTGAGACCCGAAGGGGACGTCAATGTTTTACTGGTTGGCAGCGGAGATCCACGACACATTTTGAAGACCATTTCTGGTTTGCAGAGCGAAGAAAGCCTCCATGTGAGTCTCTCTGTCTCTTAAACTGTCATGTGACCCCATGACAACAAATTGATTTACTCTACTGTGAGCTGCTTCTCTCTGCTCTACTGCTGCAGGTGTGGGTGATAGAAAACAGCATGGAGGTGGTGGCTCGACAGCTGCTGCTCCTCTACCTGGCACTGGTGCCAAAGGAAAGCATGGGGAATAATGGTGGGTGGGCTTATGTTCAAGTATTAACTTTATAAATAGTAAAAAAAATAAATAAATGCGTTCGAAATATTTAAGTCATTTTGCCATGATTTTTGTTTTCAGAGAAGACAGAGGTTTTTCTGGAGGTGTTTGGGAACGGTGAGATCCGCAGTCAGACAGAAGAGACACTGAGACATGCAGCATCACAGCTCTCTCTGTCTGTTACTGAATCACTTGAGACCGCCATGCACCCCTGTCTGAACACAACTCTTCTCAAGGTACAATAATTTGTAAAAACAAGCCTATCCTTTTCGTTTCTTTAAGGCCTCATGATTGATCTTTTGCTCAGTCATACCCATGTGAGACTTTCATACTCCACAGTTCAAGGAGCGAGATGAGCTGGCCAGAATATTCAAGTTGTGGACGCAGCCTCGGCCTTCGTCGTCTTCATCTGAGCGTGCTGCCCCTATCTTGATGTCCAGAGTCTGGGATTATCGGGTCAGGCAGCACCTTGGGACGCGCTACGACTCCAAGAAGAGCTGCTTCGACTGGGACCTCACAATGAAACTACACGAGAAAGGGGTATTTGAATATTTTCTGTGCTTTCCTTTGTTGGTCGATTAAAACGCACTCCCTAAATTTGCCCATCTTTTAGAAGGACATAAATTTGGAGGCTTATATGTTGCACTGAAGGACGGACACTCTTTCTGTATCTGCAGTGTGGCGTCATCCACAAACAACAATATACACAATGGAGGGAACGGGGTCTGGCATTCGAAATGAGGGAAGGCGTCTACCAAATAACCAATCCAAGTTTGCTCTCTTCAAGAGTGTTCAGACAGGTGAGTGTTAGTCTGTTTTTTTTTCTGTTTCTACACAATGCAGCAATAAGATGACATGAAGGAACTTTGTGTGGACAGAAAGGGGACAAAGTGGGTGTCAGGGGCTACTGGGGAGACATCGTTTCCAGTCCTTACCTCTCCTTTGGCATTGAGACTGATGACAAGAGCCTGCTGAAGACACAGAATGGGCAACACGTCAAGGTAAAATATACAGTAGTAAAGGCATGGATTACGTGTTAGATCACTGGTTCCCAACCTGGGGGTCCCCACCCCTACTAAGGGCCCCCCAAAACTTTGTGGGGGTCGCAAGGTCTTTTTGATTTTAAGGGGTGTAAGACAACTTGCAGTTAGCCAATATCTCAGCATTACATTCATTTCTGTAAAGGAAAAGAATGTTATTTTTAAAGTTTGAATTATTATTTAGGATATAAGCCCTTTGCCTTCATCCTGCATTAGATTAGTACGCAGTTAAAACAACCAAAGAGCTAATAGAACAGTGGCTAAACTGTCAGGGTGAACACTTCACAATTTCTAAAAAAAAAAAGACTATTATGTAGGCATGATTGTTAGAATACAAAAAATACATAATAAAGACAGAGAATTAAAAGTAAACGTATTCAAAATAACAGGAAAGCTTATCAATATCCACAGGAAATAATCTCAGAATTCATCCAAATCGCTCATTTTATACAAACTTCCTGCCTTTATTGCTTTCACTATTCAGGTTAATTGTGCAGTTTATCAGTAGTTCTGTGCTGTTATTGTTATGCATGAATATAACATGAAATATCCATCAAATATGTCACTTAGTCAGGGGTCATCAGTTTACTCAATGATAGAAAAGGGAGTTCCTCAAGGGAAAAGGTTGAGAACCACTGTGTTAGATTACAGTTATGTCTCCACATCCTTTTATCGTACAGTTGCAGTAAGTTGTGCATGTACTAAGGGACATATTAACGTCTGTATCGTCCTTTCCTCACATCCACAGACAGCCCAGGATATCTCCTTTGCAAATGTACAGGAACTGTTCCAGTCCCTGTCCAGCAGACGGGGCTGCCCCACTGCTTCTCAGTCAGAGGCAGAGGAGCCATCCACAGAGGCCGACCGAAAACCTGTCAGCGTTAACGGTAAATGGCTGTTAACACGAGCAGGCAGTTTATGTTTGATTATGTTGCATAATTTCTTGTTTCAGTGTGTTTTAATGCAGATGTTTGTATACATTAAAGAAGTGTAAATGGGAACTTGTATGTATGGTGGATCACTTCCCATCCTCCTGAAGCCTGTTTTGATGTTCAGCACACAGAAAACAGTAACTGTGTATGAAACCTGCTCTGAATTTTCTCAAATCCTCTCCAGACTTGATGCGTCTGAATGGGATCTCTGTCACCTTCCTGCCTTTGGACTCACTTTACAAACTGCCAGAAAAACAGAAATACTCCCACTTCTTTAACACCATCTACTTCTCTGCCAGGTGAGAGCTTTCTTTTCTCCAATTCTCTAATAGTACTAATAATATAATAATAGTAACCTAACCTAAAATAGGATCCCGTCACCATCTTGACTGCAGACTCCTGATCTGACTGCTGACCATGTTTCACTTCTGTGTTTTTGTTTCCTTCCCTGTCGACGCTCTAAAGCTGCGTGTACCAGTTGGGCCCGACGATGAGACAGATTGCAGCACCAGACGCCGTGCTCGTCGCGGAGTTGGCCAAGTGAGGGTTTTTATAGTAACGTGGCTCGTTACCATGGTGACACTACAGTCACCAAGAGTACAGAGTGACTGACTATGCTGTGTTTTTTATTCACAATTTGCTTTTGTGTATCTGATTTCTTCATGTTTGCTCCCATCTGATAAAAAGTTAATAATAACTGTAATGTGGTCAATGTATTTAAGTTGCATTGTGTGTGTATGTGTGTGTGTGTAACTCAGGTACATTTTGGATCTGAACAAAGAGCAAGAAGCAGGCTTTGCAGAGAAAGTGGCGAGCATTGCTCTGGAGGCTGAATTTGAGCCGTGGCGAGAGAGGAAGAGTGACGGCATCCACGCTGTTTTCATACCACAAAGGAAGTAAAGGTGGTTTATTTGCTCTGCTCCCATTGACAACAGCTTTACCTTCACAATATGCAACAGAATGAGAGTCAAGATCTTACAGACAGAATTTATTTTTCCTTCATAAGGAAGTTAACCAGCCTACCAGATTCATTTTTGGTTGTAGTAGCTGTGAACTTTTCAAGAATAATAATCCGATTTCCAATTTGAATGACACCACTACTGGAAAAATGTTATGTATACGTACATTTTGATAATTACAGATACAATTGGATGTATTTCAATAAATGGCACACAAAAATCTCTTCAAAATTGCTGTAATCTTGTCCTGAAACTTCTTGTTTCCTCCTGTGTGCGTTCACTTCCAGCGTCCTCCGACCTTCCCCTTACCATGGACCTTTTTGCTGCATTGAGACAAGAAAAAAATATAAAGTAGATTATGAACAGTTTGTAGTCAGCATCCAGTGTGACTGATTGCATCCTGTGCATAAAGTGACAAATGTAAGAGCTGTGAGTTTGGCATTTCCTGTATATACACCGACACCAACAGCGTGACTGTTGCCATCCATCTGTGGTTATGTTTGCATAGTTGATGCAAAGCAGCTCTGCACTATCCTCTACTTTGTGGGGCGTGAAGGTCGTGTCATAGTAGATTTTGACTACAGCAGAGTGACTCACAATTTCTGAGCATGTTGGATTCTGTTCAGGAGGACGTTGATCTGAAAAAAGAAAAGCGGATTTTGACGTCACAAATTAGCCATTCTTAAAATAGCTGTTTTGTATTTTCTCAGCTAGATGGCTTACCTCGTACTTCTGCCTCTTCGTCTTCTCGGTCAGGTCGAATTTCTCCGACTCCAGCTGGTAGATACATTCCCACATCTCCTTGGCTCTCTCTCTAAAACACAGCAGGATTAACAAGTTGAGATGACAGATATATGTGCACCTTTTTTGCAGCAGCTTTAAAAAGTATGTGTCTGGCTCACTACCTGGCATTCCTACAACATAGATCTGGTTTAAGATGTAATGAATGTTAATGCGTCCGTCTTTAATGGAGCTTAAACTGACCTCAGGCCGTCCTCTTTCAGGGTCTCAATAGCCAGTGGCTTGCGTCTCTCTGCCAGAGTCTTCTTCTTGATTTCCCTCGCAGTTTGCCTCTTGCCTCGCCTCTGCTCTACCTGCGGGAAACAAACACAACTCACTCTCTAAGAGGATCGAACACTAGGCCTGTGTATTGGCAAGATATAATATCATGATACCGGGGTAACGATTTCATATATTGCGATACGGTATGCAAGGCCATATATTGCATTTATATTGCCATATAAAGTGGGCATGTCTGTAAAGGGGAGACTCATGGGTACCCATAGAACCCATTTTCATTCACATATCTTGAGGTCAGAGGTCAAGGGACCCCTGTGAAAATTGCTATGCCAGTTTTTACCTCGCCAAAATTTAGCATAACTTTGGAGCGTTATTTAACCTCCTTCCCGACAGGTTAGTATGACATTGTTGGTACCAATGGATTCCTTTGGTTCTAGTTTCCTATGATGTCAGTAACATCACTCTAGCTTTAAAACTGAGCCCGCTACAACCTCCGAAATATCAAATAGCTGCCGGGCTGTTGGATTTTTAAGAGGTTCATTAAAAATCAATAGTGTTTCGATACAGTATCGCACAACTTAATATCACGATACTCATGTGTATCGATATTTTCTTACACCCCTATCAGACACACATGAACTCTGATAGTATACAGAGACACACCTCGACTTTAAATGTATTATTCTGACCTTGGCTAGGAACCCTCCGAAGTGAGCCCCCATGTTGGAGAGCACTTTCTTCTTCTTGGCCTCATCCTCGGCCCTCTTCTTCGCCTCCTCGTCCTCTTTCCTCTGTCTCTCCTCCTGAGGAAGTCATCTTCAGCTGATTACTGCAGTTTCAATTGCTCTTTTATAGTGTTATTTATAGAAATATTGTGATCTGAGCAGAGCGTTGACATGCATGGATTACACAACATATGTAATACAATGTTAATACCGCAATCCGTGTCTGTCTGTCCCGCTCTTTTTCAGCCCTCACACGCTGCTGCTCAGCTCTTTCTGCCCGGCGGCTCTCCTATAACAGAAACAACGTTAACACATGGCTCTTTAATCACTTATTATTCTCTCTCACATACATGGGAAACTAACTACTAACTAATCAGTATGGGAAATGCATTACAATCCTGTCCTTGAGTCCAATCAGCTCCTCTTCCTCTTTCTTCCTCTGCTCAAAGTGGACATCAATCAGAGTCTGCAGCTCCAGAAGATCTTTCTCCATCCTCTTCCTATGGATATCCTACATATATATATACACATATATATACCAGGGACCAGTGGATACACAGGTCAAGGTTATTTTAATGCCTGTTTTCAGTGCTGCAATGGTGTAAATGTTCCATTAACAACAACCTTGAAGGAACATACATCAAAGTCAACCCTCTCCCCCTCAGGGATCTTAGGGGCAGCGAGCTGTGTGACTGGCCTGTAAAATAACATTAAACGTTATTTTCACTGCATTTAGTGGTAAAATCGGACAATATTTTTGATGTTTAGTATTTCCATGTAGTCTTACTTGTATTTGGGACGTTCTTCTTTGACATAACGGGGAAAAAAAGAGAAAAAGTGAATCAGTTCACTCTTTTCTAAACAGCAGTTAGATTTGCAAACAGAGAAAAAAGTAATCCAAGTTTAACTCTAATTTGAATGACATTTTAATACATTGAAAACCCACAGTTCATGGCCACTGTTTATAACCATGGAGGAATTTAAGGTTTAAAGTTTCCTGTTAAATTTCAATTTAAAGTCAGTTTTCCAGTTCCTGGAAAAGTATGTAAACACTGGATGGATTACAATAAATCAATATTTACATTTTGATAGTTCTCCTATGAAGCAGGTTGCTGCTATAGCTCGTATCTGAATGTGTTATTTCTAAGGGAAGGTGGATTAAATCAACACAGACCTGCATCACATACTCACCTCCCTCCCCCTGCTCCTCATCTTCTTCTGGAGAAACAAAGAGCGACACGGCGAGTTGAGTTGAGAGAAACGATGAAACTGCTGCTTTATTAAATGAATGAGTGAATGTCCTTACCCTCCTGATGGCCTCTAAATAAAAAAGAATTGAAAGAATACATCAGACATGCCGTGAAACAGAAGCTCATGTATTATATTATATTATATTATATTATTAAAGTTTATATGAGAAATAAGTTAACTGGTAGGACTGGATAGACTCACCCATGATCTTCTAAATCAGACATGGTGACACTGGAGAGAAAACAATAAATATAAAAATCAATACTGTTATAAATATGCATTAGCATTATATACAAGCATTAGCCCAATATATGAAAGGTAATTTGCCAATAACATGGGTTTTTCCGATATTACATTTAGCAGCAAACAAAGTACAGTTGTGATGCGTTGACTGGAGTTAGCCCTCGAACTTTAAAGCTGGACTATGCAGCTTTTGAAATAATAAAAACATTTGCAATAAAACGCAGACTCACTCCATTCAATGTACTGAGGAGTTTTGTTGCTACAGCCTTATTTGGTCTGGTATGACCTGTAGCTTATGGTGGCTAACGTTAGATACTGTAAATATTGCAGTGTAACGGATTTTTCTGGATCAGCTTGCTGGACTTTATGCCACTGTTACACAACATTTTAGCTCATGTCAGGTCGCCTAATGACGCTTTTAAAGTAGAGATGCACCGATACCGGATCGGATATTGGGCTGATACTGACTCAAATAGCTGGATCGGATATCAGCGATAATGGGGCCGATCTAGTAAATTCAATTCTACGTTTATATACATTATATACTAGAATTTTAATTCCTGTTCAAATTTTGACCAATTTGGTTCTGCATTAAAAAGGTTTACACTTCATTTGTAATTCCTGTTAATTTTGAAGATTCTTTTGCCAAGTTGGTGTATGATTTATTATTTTAATAATAAATAACAATTCAATAAATGTATATCTATGTATTTATTTATTACACTTTGTTTTACAAAGTTAAGAAAGTAATTAAGTAAGGCCTGCCTGATGTTTCCTTAGACATAAAAGAATGATCCCTCACACAGTGAGGCATACAGCATATTAATTAAACACTGGTATCGAATCAGTACTCTGCATCGGCCGATTCCCAAAGCCCAGGTATTGCTATCGGTATCAGGACTTAAAAAGTCGAATCAGTGCATCCCTACTTTAAAACAACTGACTGGAAAAAAGGTTGGGAAATAAGGATAAATTCATTGTGCTATTACTTTGTAGTTGCCACTTGTGGCCACAGGGGTCAGTGTTCAGCAAAAGTTCCAGAGTCTAAACATAAATCAGCGATATATTAAACATTTGACTATGCACACGTAGATAAGATAAAAACTTGACTTCCTGATGTGGAGAATTTAATTTTAATACTTTAATAGACCTTCAATTAATATGTTTGCATGCCACTCCAGATGACTGAGCTTTAATAGTCTCCTGAGATCAAAAAAATTAAATAGTGAGCAAATTTCATGATTACTGAGACGGCCACTGGGGATGCATTAGACTTTCAACGCAGGCCAGTGCTTTTGTTCAAAGAATAAGATAAAGGGGAAGGGCAGCTAATGATCTAGGAATAGAAGAGGTCAGAAGGACTATTAGGCCGGAGCAGTGTCCTGTTACCCTGGATAAGAGCGAGGTATTAGCCAGCTAAAGCCAATCTACAAGCGAGACTGTGGGATGGAGAGATTAAGCTGGTCGGCTGGCTGCTATTAACACCAGCCAAGTCCTCTATTATCATTTGATCTACTCGCAGTCTCACTGAACTGAGGGGATATTTAAATGGATGTGGAGTCCCATAAATATTCTATCATTTCTAACCGTTACTTCAGCAGCTTATCTATGTATTTCAGTGGGGACTTGCTACAGGAGATATAAATTTAGTGCAAAGTCGAAACCATCTGATGAGCTGCAGTTAAACCGCGCCGCAAACTGGTTTCTCGGTAGACACACCAGCAATCCACCAAATCTCAAAACAATATTTTCAATGACCAACTGGAAGCCCTCCCAGTCTTTGAGTGTATTAACACGGTAGATCAAGCGGGCCGCCCAAGTCCCTCAGATCCTGTCATAGTTAGTTTTTAGCCAAGATCTCAGAGCATGAGCATGTGAATCTGAATAAACACGGGCACATGGACAAAAGGCAGATGAGGGATTGGGAGAGGAATTCATCACATCGCTTCACCGTTGAATGTTTCTGGCCAAACTGATCGACACAGATGGACAGAGAGGCTGAGGGCACCAAGAATAGCTTATCATGAGGGATCATTCCTAATTTCAGAGATATAATATCATCAACACCCATCTGAATTGTATTGTAATTTAGTGGAAATCCCAAAGTTTCCAAAGATGCCAAATACTGAATTGATTTATATATTTTACTCAATAGAAAAGCAGAAATGGAATATACTATTAATAATTGTGGGTTTTTTTTGTGTATAATCACATAAAAATAAGAATCGTTGTGTTTTCGTTACCTTAGAATGAGCCGTTTATATCTACACAGAGAGCAGGTCCTCTTCACGGAGCCGGCCGCCATGTTTCTACAGTAGCCCAGAACAGACAAACCGAACACTGACTCTAGAGAGGGCCATTTGCGTTTTCACGTTTTCGCGTTTTCGCGTCGGCCACCATAGTTCTCCTACACGTTTGGCACACAGGTGAAGCTGGTTGCAATCTGCAACCTCACCACTAGATGCTACCAGATCCTACACACTGCACCTTTAACATGATATAGCTTCAATGAGTAGCTGATACAAGCAGATACTGAATGTAGTGTCTGTGACATTGTATAATGAATCAAATCTGAGGATGTTCAGACTAAAAAATCAGCCATTCATCAATCATTGTCAATTTGCAGCTTTGATTTAATCAGTTATTTATTTGTTATTATAGTATTAAAATGTTAAATATTTGGGCAGGGCAGTGCAAACAAGCTGTGAACACAGTGACATATTAGCAACTTTCAAGTTAATACAGCAAACTTGCTGCCATTTACACGTCCAGTAGACACGGAGAAACGTTATCATTCATTTGGAGTCAGGTTTCTGGCCACCTGGCGAATGTACGTCCAATATTCATTCTCCTTTTAGCTCCGGTTTTGGTCTCAACCAACTCCTGAGAGAAATATCTGGCTCTTTAGCCGCTAAATGCTCCACTATGCTCACTAGTTGCTAACTTTGTGTCTGTTGATTAGTGATGGGCAGGTAGCGTACAGTGGGTAATAGATAATCAAAACATTAAAGGTGCAGTGTGTAGGATCTGGCAGCATCTAGTGGTGAGGTTGCAGATTGCAACCAACTGAAACTTCTCAAGCGTGTAGGAGAACTTCGAAGGCCGACGAAAACGTGAAAAGCGAATGGCTCTATCTAGAGTCAGTGTTTGGTTTGTCCGTTCTGGGCTCATGTAGAAACATGGCGTCCATATGTAGATACAAACGGCTCATTCTAAGGAAACAAAAATGCAACAATTCTTATTTTCAGGTGATTGTACACTAAAGAAAACATACTTTTTTTAATCCACAGTATATTACATTTCTGCCAATAGATTCCCCGAAATGTTACGCACTGTTCCTTTAAAGGTGCACGAGCCAGAAAATCAAAACAACGAGCTGGAAGATGCTGAAAAGCTCTGTATAGTGCCGAGAGGAACTGTGATAATCCTCTGTGCTCATCACTATGAGAAACCCTCTTCATATTACACATAGTCATTTGATCCATTGTTATCATAAAAAATATTGATTATAGCAGCTTTAAGTCATTTAAGCAAAGCGTTTTACTGCCTTGAAATTCATTGAACAACAATGTAGTATAAAATGTTCACAGTCCATAAACAATAATCAAACCCAATGGTGTGCACGTTTTTATATAACTACTTATCGATTAGAGTGCCATTTAAAGATTGCGCCAGATAAAAATGATGGAAGACTTTGCTTTAAAAAAAGAAACAGAAACCACAGCTTCTGGGTGGTCACATATTTCAAATAATCACAGCACCGTACAAGAAGAAACACCTTGGTTTAGAAAGAGTCAAAGCACATACCTGAACAGCAAAAGTGAAGGATGTTTCACTGATGATGAAAACAAGGGGAGTAACAACTAGAGGGGAAACAGAGCTTTATATAAGGGGTCCTCTGGGGTGACGGAGAGGGGACTTGGAATACAATATGTGCGTGTGTGTGTGTGTGTGTGAGGCAAGATTTAGAAAAGAAGGACAGGGGACTGTGTGGATTATTGGCGGCTGTTTTTCTGAAGTCTGACGGGCAGGATAATGAGCAAAGGGTTTGTTGCTGACCTCACAGCTGAAACAAGAGACAGAAGACAGGTGGGCAGAGGATAAATACAGAGACAGAAGAGAAAGAATAAGGAGGCAAAAACAAGACAAGTTCTGTCAGGACACAAAGAGATCCTGTGGACGAAGGTTGTTATCTATCTATCTATCTGTCATCTGTCCATAAGAAGAGGTCATACACGTAACATTTATGTCAGCCGGCTGTACATAGGCTACTAATACAATCACAAATATGTTTGTGACATTCAAATATGCCCTTTCATAAGTCAAATGCAAATATCATTTCCATAAAGACAAATGTCAACTGGCTTTAAGAACGACCAAAACAGGTGTGTGAAGAGTGAGAGAAAGCAAGAGTAACAACCTGCAGAAGTGCACTTTATCTCTTACGAGGAAACATTTGTGCATCAGGTAAGAAGGATAATATGGATATTTAGAAATATTTATAAAATCTGATTTTATTTTAGACAAAATATCTTGAAATTTGATGTTTTGGGGGCAATAAAAAAGTGTGCAGAGAATGCCAATATTTTAAAATCCTGCCTTAAACTGAGTTGTATAGATATTTTCATTCATTCGACCATACATTTTTCTTTTTTCTCATTATTATGGAGTATGGGCAGGTATCAAATTTGTCAAAGAATGCTTTAGGGCTTCTACTAACAATTATTCTCAATTAATCGATTAATTGTTCAGTCTATAAAATGTCAGGAAAAATGCCCATCACATTTCCCTTATTGACAAATGTTTTGTTTTGTACTGCAGCAGTCTAATGATATTCAGTTTTAAATTGCATAAACCACAAAATTTGGGGGTATTTTTTCTTTAAAAAAAATGATTTAAGCGAATAATCAATTATCAAAATAGTTGCCGATTAATTTTCTGTCAATCGACTAATCAATTAATCGACTACTTGTTGCAGCTCTAGAATACATTCACATGCTTCCAGGGGTACTCTTTAATTGTGTTACAGATGTTGCTCTGTAACAGATAGAAATAGAGTCACTGGAGGCATTTAGTACTTTATTTGATTTTAGCTGCAGAAGAAAAATCTTCTAAATAATTTACTGTTGTGTATTTATTTAACTAAATTATCTTTTTTTAAACACGGTTCTCTAAAATAAATTCAACTTATAGCCTCAAAAAAGCTTGGACCAGCACTGAGAGGAGTATCCACTAGTGTTCAAATGAATCCCTGTAAAGGGACAACATTTCAACATTTGAGACATGAATTTTGTTTGATTTGTATATCAATTTATAAGTATAACTTTTATCCTTTTATGCTAGAAAACAATATGCTCCATGTGGGGATTTTGCTGCTAGCTTCAAGTAAGTGTCTTTGTGAAAAAATACTTTTAAAAAATGCACATGTTCAAATGTTATAATCATAATTCCTGCTTTATTGGATGTTTTGGTGGGTGTCCATCTGCAGGTTGCGTTGCTTTGTGTTCAAACCTTCATCGAGTGTACTACCCGATAAACGTGGCTAAGACTTGGGACGAGGCTCAGAGTTACTGCAGAGAGCACTACACTGACCTCGCCACCATCAGAAGCCATGATGACATGAGGAGGCTTGTGAGCACGTCAGAAGCCAGTGAGGTGACAAAAGACACCTGGATTGGTCTGAGAAAGGCCGGGTCGTCGTCCTGGCTGTGGTCTGTAGGACACGGATTAACTGAATACACTAACTGGGCCATTTCACCTGATTCCTCCCACCACTGCGGAGCCATGGGAGATGATGGGAAATGGCACAGTGCACTCTGTGAAACAACACTTCCTTTTGTCTGTCAGACAGGTGAGTAAGATGGCTGTAATTTGACAATCAGTGCTTTAGATAGTGATGTCACTCATCCTCTTCATGCTCAGCTCCTTCTTATTCACTTTCTTGACAAAACTTAGATCATTAGTTTAGCATAAAGACTGTTTTTAAGGTAATTTTTCACCAAAGAGAAAAGATTATAACATGCACCGGGATTGGGAGCATTTCTATTGCCTCTAAACGGCTCTCAACATGGCAACAGCGCGCCGCGGCTCACAGCTAACGGTGCGAACAGTGCAAACAACGGCGAAAGTACTGACAGAGATGTGAGGTGTTTAACTGAGGGGGAACCGGAGGGTGGGAGCTACGCTTCAGCGACGACGCTGTCGCTTGGGACGGCGTTATCAGCTGTAACCGTCATATGAAAGCAGTGTAGAGCAGCGGCCGTGAGCTAGCCAGTGGGGCACGCTCACATGCACTAACATGCACTAAAAGCATGCATGGCCCATTTCAACAAAACGAGGAAAAGCTTCCATAACATATACACACATAACAAATAGTTATTTGCTGCCGTTAATGCTCTCAATTTAAATTTAGCACCTTTAACTAGACACATATTTTCCAAAACAACCAGTTAATCGTCATCATTGAAGTCGTTTCTGTTTTACAAAAGAAAAGACTTCAAGGATGATTACACACTGGGGGCATGTCAACACAAAAATGTGAAATACTCACCTGTGAATATTATTTTTATTGTGAAAGGTAAGAACGGAAGGAGTGGATCTGGTCTGCGCTGCCTTTGTCAAGGTTGAAAGGCTTCTGTGTTGTTGTTGATTCATAAATATAGACGCAACTCAACCCGGTCCTCGGTAGATTCCTTTATTCGCGGTGCAAAAGCTCAGAAAAAAATTGCGTCGCTCTTTCACTGCGTAATATTCGCGTTCTGTGTGAAAGTACTCATGATAACAACAGTTTGAAAAAATGTATTGACGTGCGAATACGAAAAAAACGCCGCCGATGTGTAATGGCCCTTTAAGTGTTTTTTTTTAGCATTGTAGGAATTGCAGCATATTTTGACGCATAATAAAGAAAACCAAAGATATCTCAGCCTCTCCTGCTTGGATTTGGATCATTCGTTTTTTAATCTGTCTTTTATAACTCTCCTAACTTTATGCAAGTGCAGCACAAAATGACCAGAGTATCCCTTTAATGCACCTTTAAGTGCATGCAGCAGCTTGAAAACTATTAGTAACACAGTGTGTGTGTGTTTTTTCCACCATTCTCTTCAAACCTTTTAATTACAACAGCACATTTTTGTAATATTCACAGGTGAAGGATCCGATGGGTTGCAGGTCGTTCTTCAAGAGAAGTCGTGGAGGGACGCCCAAGAGTACTGTCGAGTGAATTACACTGACTTGGCCGCTGTGAGGAGCCAGACTGAAAATCAGGCAGTAGCAGAGCAAATGATCGAAGGGCTGTCCTTGGTCTGGATCGGTTTGTTCAGAGATGAGTGGAAATGGTCGGACCAGAGTGACAGCTCCTTCAGATACTGGGACAGCTCTCAGCCAAATCATGATGGAGTCTGTGCATTGTATTATCTCCCTGACAAGACGTGGTATGACAGAAAATGTAGTTATTCCAAGCCCTTCTGCTGCTATAACGGTGAGCATATAATATCTGTTACAGTCCGATTCTATCAAGTACAGTAATGCCATCCTCAACATGATTGATTCAACAAAACAAACCAAACGTATTATTTCTGTTTGTTTAGACTTAGAAAAGAGAGAAAAGACAATTGTGAGGTTGGAAATGACGTCAAATTCATTTTTGGACATCGGTGACTCTGCGGTGAGCGAAGCCATTTTGAAGCAAGTAAGTTTTTGTGTGCTCTAAAATGTAGTCAAGAAGTTGTCTTCTCACTACCTGCTGTACACGGGGCGATTATCAAAGTAACATAATAGTTATCTAATTTGAATAAAGGTGTGTTTTTTTTTTTTCTTGCTTCCCTAGATTCAACAAAAGTATGATGAGGGGCTCAAGCTGCAGTGGAGAGTGCAGCCAGATGGGAAGATCTTCCATAAAAAAGAAAAGAAGAAAATCATCAAAGACTGTTAGGAGATATTGCTGGTCCTGCTGCATTGATATTTATCTCTTTTTAAACTGTTCATCATGAGTCTGACAATGTTATAGAAGTGCAATGGTAATCGGTGGCCTACTCTTTAAAGGCAACAAAAAGAAAACACTTGTGGCTTTTTTTCTTTAAGAATGACTTTATGTTCCCCCGCATTACTGCATTATAAAGGCTGACCATAGTAATACAACGAGACAAGCTCAACTGAAAACGAAAAAAGGCAATCGATAAAGAATAACAGAAGAATCTGTGTCTCTGGTACACGCTCCATCCTTTGAATCAGATGACTTCACTCCACATTTAATCCACATCTGACCTTCACATGATGTTCATAAATATAGCTTGCATTGTTATGGTGCTTCTTTAATAATAATACAGTGATAAAAATAATTACAAAACAGATTTATAGATGGCAGTGAAATAACTGGAGTTAATTACAGTGCAGTTTTTAACTTGGTAAGTATATGCAATGCCTACTGACCACTGAAAGAGAAACTGACCTACATTATCTGTATGTACATTTTGAATATATTTGAAAACATAAAATAAGAGTTATTTCCTGGGTGATTTGGCACGGAATATAATACCAGTAAAATGTAATGGAGCCATGTAATTTCACTACATGTATAAACAGCCTGGCACTCTCAGCGCAGCATTACAATCATGTGTTTTTGTAGAAAGCAGTTTTATACATAAGGAGTAAACACGGAGTAGTCCCAGACTTCCAAGATTTTTTAAAATGCGAAGTGTCACTGTTAAAGCAATGTTGCATTCAGATGGTAGAAACCAAAATCACTTCTATAGTCCTGCATGTTTTTCTCTCAAGAGACCTCAAGATGCATCACACACTTCCAAATACATTTTCCAAATAAAGTCAATAACACAAAATCAGTGGCACAAAAAGTGTGATGCACGTTATGGTGTCAAAACATACTGCACTTGAATTTATATTAAATTGCTCCCTGTAATAATGTGAAGTGTTAGGAATTTCTACCGTAACTTTGAGTGGTGCAATTCAGACTGGCCCTTTTTCAAAATAATAAAAACATGTCACGATAATAACTTATTACATAATATTTTTTTCCTGTTTTTGACTGTTAAAACTAAACCAATAAACCGCACCGTACTTGAATCACACTTCTTCATTTGTTAACCTATGGACCCTTTTCCTTCTCACACACCCATCACACGGCTAATATACACACACAAATACAGATGCATGTCAGTAAAAACATCACCTCCAGCTTATCCCTTGAATATCATCTGGCTGGCTATAAATTCTCCCAATGCATGAGAGGGGGAAACAAAACGTTCCTCCTCACTTCATAGTGTAACATTTATGCTTGCACACCTTCCCTTCAGCGTCCGTTTTCCCCTGAGTGTCCTCCTACAGGTCTTTCTTGAACTCTGGCCTTCTCTTCTCTGTCTTGGGGAGCTCTGTTCGGTTGGGGCACAGCAGCTGTAGCAGGTCGCGCAGGGCTTGTTTGATCTGAGCACCAAACCTATGGGCATCCTGGAGGGGAGACATGGAATAATGAATAAGGACATAAATGTGTCTGGGAGATAAAAAAAAAAAAGAACATATTTTTGTTTTGAGCTTTTTTTACCCCGAGGTTGTTCCAGTACGTTAATCAGATTCTCTGTTATTATTTGGATTGATGAAAGCAGCACTTTTGTTGTTTTTAAATGTTCTTTATAAATAAATTTGGATTGGATATTAAGTTTTGTGATACTGTATCGATTCTCAAAAACACTTAACTTTTAAGTAGTGCTGTGATGTTGGATGTTATGGGGACTGTGATAAATGCAAATGCAGATCCCACTGATCTGATTGCATAAAAAAGTTGACTTTTTTACTCAGATTTGATGCAAATGGTGGTTTGTTCTTTATACTACAAAATTTGTTCTTAAAACTGCATATGTATGTGTATTGTAATAAAAAAAAAATGCCCTTGCTTCTACATTATTATTACATTATCGCAATATATCGCGATATATTGAATCGTAACCCCTTTATCATGATACGTATCGTATCACCAGATACACAGCCATAGTTGTTATTGTTGTTAACATTTTACCCTCAAGAATTAATATCGGCATCTGCCTACAAAATATACATATCTTGTCTACTCTTTCTAAATAGAAGCAGAAAAATACAAATGAAGTCCTGGCACAGCAGTTCCTGCACCAAGTTGAGGAGTTTATTTATTTCCACTTTTCTTAAACAGCATTATATTGCTACTTTCATTGAACTCACAGTGCCTGGACATGAGTGCTTGCACGAGATGTGGAAGTTGAATACGTTCTCTCCCATCAAGGAGTAGGACACCCCGTAACCGTCATCAGACACCTGAAAGAGATACAGATAATATTCAAACTCAAAATTGCACAATTAATTTCAAAACCCGGAGCCACTTTCAAAAGAGAAGAACCTGCGTTGTGCGTGCAGGAAATGTTTTAAAACAAATATTAAATATATTTGCTTGTATATTTTTTTCAGTATCAAGACTGCAAAAAAAGCATGGAATGGTAGTTATTTCTAAAAAAACTCAAACTGTGCACAGCCATTACGATGAGTTGTTTCCATAGTAGAGTAGTGTATGGTGTAAAATGAAAATCTAACTACGTAGACAAAACTCTTCCAGTTCCAGTTTTCCAGTTTCGCCATAGCTTAAACAGTTTAATGACTTAGTGAATGAAGCACTGACCGGTCCAAAGCCCCCTCCACAGGAGACGTACTCTGGGTAGTTGATGATGTCAAACATCTCCACGTGTATCGGAGTCTGACTGGTGGACAGCCGCCAGGGCTCAGACAGCACCTGAAATACACACAAGAAGCCATCGCATCAGTTTACTGAAGTCGCTGCTGCTATATTGGTTTTTACTAAAGAGATAAATACTGAACTGGACAGTCTGATATAATAATAATAAAATGACAAAGGAAAGAAATAAACCTCTTTCAAGAAAGGAGACTCCACTCTGAGGTATTTGGACACCACGTAGAGGCAAAAGAAGTGTCTGTCGATGCCACCTCCGGTCATAGCCAGGCGGTATAGATGCTGGTGCTTTTCTGCCGCTTCCTGGAACAAACGCCTGCACACATCTGCTGCCTGGTGGAGAATGGCATGAGCGGCATGACTGCTTGGCATAGCACATATTAAAAATAGACATGACTCATGCCAGGAAAATATTAATTAGACATAATCATTTGCAATGCAGATCATCCTCTAATATTATATACCACATCAAAACCTTCCTCAAACACCGCACAAAAAATGATGGAAATCAAGAGATAGTTTCCGTGGGTCTCACCTCTCCACCCTCCAGCGCTCGGACGAAGGCACTGCTCTCATTGGTGCAGGAGCGAACCGTCTCGGTCCTGCCTTCCTTGAACAGACGGGTCATAGAGGCTTCGTATGTCAAACTGAATTTCCCCTGGTCCTGCAGCGCAAAAACAAAACTCACATAGCAAACAGATAATAGTGCCAAATGCCAATGCCCAAATGCAATGTCTACTTTGGAGGGAGGTTTACCCTGTAGTTGGCCAACTGAAAAGCCATCTGAATGAAGGCGTCTGGACTGACTCGACACCTCTTGACCCTTCCTTTGCCAAATTCTTCAAAGGCAAAAACGTGGAAGTCCACATCGTCAGCCAGGGCCTGGGCCACCGCCAGAGATTGAGAGATCTGCTCCTCACACTGAGATGGACACATCCCAACAGTTAACATCAACAGGACTGAGACTCCTGCCACCACTGCACAAAGGAATGAGCCACGCTGCCATATTCTTACAAATTAAGAGTCCACTTTTGACATGTCAAATGAACGTGAACATAAAATATATGTATCAACTGGCTAGACTCTCGTCTTCTCAATCCGTGTGGTTGTTTTCAAAATGAACACCCAGTGGTTGAAATAATCCAAGTACGAAATGAACAAAACATCTTAAATAAACTGTTTGACACGCTTATTCGTGTCTTGCTGAGCGTTATTGATTGATACCACTCTCATGTTTGTGGGCCAAATATGCAGCTACAGTAGCTTAGTGTGAAGTCGTTTGGTTGAGCGGTTCTCGAGAAAGCTGCAAGCAGCCACATAGGAGGCCGAGTTTACGGCCCATTCAGAACAGACGTGTTGTTTTGAACGGGCACTGCACTAGTGTATGATAAGCCAATATGGATTACTGCCGACAGGAGAGCAAGAACCTGTGTTCTTTAGCTGAAAGAGCAAAGGAATTCAGGGGAATGTATGAATGGAAAACTAACCTCTGGAGGGATTTCCCAGTTCAGCTTCTGCGGTCGTGGTAGTGATGAATCCACTTCTCCTTTGCAGTGACCTTCTGCGTTGTAGCCGAGCTGGAAACAGTCAGTCGACATGTTGTGCTGGAAAAACACAGCAAGTATAAGCGATGGCCTGTCAGAACCAGACGACAACGGTCTACTTTTCTTCCGTGTTCCTTACCTGCCACGCGTGTGATATCACTGGTGCATCAGCCCACGAGTGCTCTCCATTTAAGCCCATTTTTCCATTCTTGTAGTAAACAACTGTGAAGGACTTGTCAAACCACCTGCATGACAACCAAGGTAAGGGTTGAACGCCATTAAAAAAAACTGTTACATGCTCACATGACGGTGATTGGTTAAGTGTAAAATTACCTGTCATAACATTTCCCATGCAACAAGTTTTTGGCGTATGAATCTAAACTAGCCGGGTCATCTGCCTTCACGCCCTGTTCCTCGTCATCCAGGGACACAAAGAAGGCGGCTTTCTCAATGTAGTCCAGAGAGAGCTTATTGACCCCACTGCTGAAATACTTCGTCCTGGCTTCAGCCCATGGAATTCTGGGAAACATTACAGGGGGAAAATGATGACATTACATTAAGGATGCAGTGCGCGGTGTTGTCCATGTGATTTAAGCACTGGCGGCGTGTCAAACTGACCTGTCTCCAGCGGTCAGAGCCCCCAGTTTGGCCTCCCCTTGAGAGGAAGGTGCAGGGTCATCAAGGATCCTCTGAATTTGGAATTCAATCTCCCTGGGCAACAGGAGTCTGCCTGCCTGGTACATCTTGAGACGAAAGTAGCGACCCCTGTTGTATACCGCTATGTGCTCACTGTCTTGCCAATGTTTCACAGTGTCTTGCCACATAAAAGAAAAATATATATTTTGTTAATTGAGTCAAAATCATGTCATGGAAACACAGATACATCAGAGATGATGCACTTAATTTAGGGATTTATTTATGCCTTGTGCTTAGATCTATTCAAAACCTCAGCATTTTGTCTGTCCTACAGTACTGGCATGGGTTTGTCTCACATTCATATCATTCATCTTCAGTGATGCATTCATTTAATTTAGCTTTATATTGCAGCACACAACTGCATCTGCAACATGTCCTCGTGGCATTACCTGGATAAAATGATACAATAAATAGGTAGATAAATATTCAAAATAAACAATATGCATGTGCAGGATGCATGTTATGTGTAGTGACATGGGAAGGATGTTGTGTGATCTGACTTTACCAATCACCTTAAAAAGGTACAATGTGTAAGATCTGGACTGAATTTTAGTTTAAAACATTCAAAAACATTTTCAGCAGAATGTGGAGCGGTAACAGTGTTGACATTATGTCTTATGTGAAGACGTCTTTGTGTTGCAGAGAAGAAAAAGTAAAGGTCAATTACTTTGAAGGTACAGGGTCCGTATACATTTTGATAGTTTGTTTGTTAGATTTAATCCAAAGTGGCAGAAACGAGAAAACGACTCATATTTTTGTTTCGTCCTTGCCTTCAGTTAGCGGTTAGCGGTAGCAACTAGCATTCGGCTAGCTCAAACCCCAGTGCCGGGAGTCACAGCGGGCTGTGACCAGCAGCAGCTCTGGGTCTAACCTGTATAAGTTTGCTGATCAGGCAAGGAGTCGGGGCAGTCCCCCGGGATCAGACCCCCGGCGCTGGGGTTTGCACTGGCTGAATTTGTGTTACTACAGCTCCGCTAACTAAAGGTCTGTCTCATGGAGCTGTCCCCACCTCTCCTCCCAAGCGAAGTAGTCCTCTAGTGGCGGGGAGGACGAAACGAAAATATGAGTCGTTTTCTCGTTTCTGCAACTTTGGATTTAATCCAATAAACAAGTTATCAAAGCGTACACACACCGAACAGCCCCCGGTTAGTGGCACAATAAACACAATATATACCAACGCCATTTGTGAAGATTATAAGATATCAGTGTTACTTTGACCGTCTCTCAGAGTTTCAACAGTTTGGTCAAATTTTGCGTATTCTTGATCTGCTGTTAGTTAGTAGTTGCTTTTTTTATCACTGTAAATTTATATTGTATGGATCCAGTAGCAGAGGTGAAATGCTGCCCCCTATTTCTTTGATGCATGTGGCTACATCTTACACATTGCACCTTTAAAAACAACACAAAACTGAGTGATTAAGGTGAGAGATCTAAAACTAGGATTGGGTCAGGTGTGTAAAATTATAAATACTACCTGTTAGTGTTCCAGGGATTCGACAAGTGTCAAACATCCGCTCAAATTGATAGGAACAGCAAGGAACCGCAGACCTCAACAACCACTGAGCAGGATAAAGAAGGATAGGCCAGAGCAAAAAAAAAGAAGTTAAGGGAGAGAAAGAGAGGAAACAAAAAGCATGATAGAAAACAGATACCAGAGCGTTGGGAAATTGAAAGAGAACCAGCGAAGAGAGGAAGGAAAAAGATGAGAAAACAAAGAAAATAGACATTAGTTAGAGAGAGAGACCATTTCCAGAAACCCAGACAGACCTGCGATGAGACCAGAAGGCAAGAGCAGACAGATGAGAGATGACAGGATGGCCAACATATTATGACTCAGTGAATCCAGAGACCATGCACACTCATGCGTACACACACACACACTCTCACACACACACACACAGTCACACACACAAACACTCTCTTTCACACAATTTTCTCTCCCACGTTTAAACTCCAGAGGGCTCAGACACCTTCAGTATGCCTCATCATCTCTGGAGCAGTGGTGTGTTAGCATTGCTCACTTCAGACATTATCATGTATCATATATCAGCAGCACTGTGCGAAACGTCACGTTGCCACAGCGCGTGTCTATGTGCGTGTGCATGTCAGTTTCTTTACCGATCTCCTCTCCAGGAATGCGTGTGGTGTTGAATAGCCTCTCATGCTGAATGGAACACAGAGGAATGCCTATGCCTGGTATAAGGGTCTGGGAAACGGAGAGGAGAGGACGAGGCAAGAACGGAGGAGAGCATAGAATCAAGCAAAAAGGGAGATGAGTGAGAGGAAACCGGGGGAGGAGGGAGTGAATATAGAGAAATCAAGCGAGTGAAAGAGGGGTTGAAAGGAGGACAAAAGGAAGGGGTGAGAGCATGAGCATGAGAACATGAGGGAAGTGTCTTCACATAAACATGAATGGATGCACATGGTATCTACCATAAACACTCAAGACACACAAACAGCGATGTATGGATGTTCCTCACACAGTCAAGACACAATCAAAACACGTACTGATGGTCTCATACATTTCTATTGCAATTATTTACCTAATATGTTCAGGTTCCACAAAGAAACATCCCAATATATAACAAGTCTCCTGTTGCCATAGCAAAGAGACATGAATAATGAACGCCTCCGTGTATTTGGGGGCAGCTGGGGTCGACCGGTGGCTAAACTCACAGGTTTGATTTCTTCTTTGTTGAGTTTGCGGCGGTATAGGAAGAATGCGTGAAGGCTGTTGCCCGCCCTGGCCGCCTGGATTGGTGTGGGCGTCACATACATGAAGTCCTGGGGAGAAGAAAGCACAGAGACAGGGAAGTGAGGGGAAGGATGAACATGGGTCATGCAAACAAAAATGATCCGTAAACACGCAGCCTGGGATTACAGAAGCAAGATCCACGACCTGCTTGGAGAGTTTGGGCGGGGTGTGTATGAGTAAGAATCTTCTGTTACTTGATCAAAAAACAAAGGATTGTTTTATGTAAAATGCTTGAGGAAATAGTTGTGTTTTTAAGTAGCCATCTAAAACAATATTTACATTCATATTACTGTATGTGTGGAAGTTGTGTATGAATATTAATGTGACAATGACCATAAACTTTTCCAGGATTATTAAAAGGATAAAACAAGAGTCTTAGTCTATACACGCAGTAACAATTATATATCCATTATTTAGGCCATAAAACTGAATAAATTAACCTGTTAGGCCTGGTACAGTTTAGGGATGTCACTATACCAGAAATATAGTAGTCGATATCAATGCCAGTGAAACTCCACAATTCTATAAATAATAAAATACAAATATACCATACAAAACAATACATCTAATGTATTCCAACATACACTCCTTTATTACCATTTGCATACTGTTTTTTGCAAATTTATTATTAATTCCTGATGATCTGCCTCAAGTTTCTCGGCAAAAACTACATTTTACAAGATTATATTTGAACATATGTTATAATATAGATTATAAATATGTTATATTTACTGAATAGAGCCTGAACGCATCACAATGTAACTCAATGCAACGGGAACCTCCGTTAGCTGTTAGCTCTGTTATTTAGCCAAGTAGGACTGTGCTGTCCACTGGCTGCTAACAGCTAACGTTGCTAGCTCTCCTCCTGACAATTTCCACACAGATTTGTTGTTCATGATGTAGCATTATCAGGAAAACATTTTGTACAGAATTCATCGACTTGTTACCGTACAGTCGACATGTCCAACAGCAAACAGAGTCAATCCGAAGTGAGGACTACACCGGGTTAGACTGGAAATTTCTTAGACCAAAAAGATGTTCATACCATGCCATAAAAGTTACTGTTGACCATTATTGGGTTCCGTCCACGTAGATAGACATATTCCTCCCACCAGTCACTGACCTGAAGAATTAAAACACACAATAAAATCCCTGTGAGAGCTAATAATGCACTTACATCACTCACATATTCAGACAGGATAAATAATTTAAACCACAGAACCTCACAAAGATATACATTGTTAATGGAATTTTAAATTTCTTTTGCTTTGAACATTTAAAGTAGCCACACTTTAACCAGAGCGTTGTGGTCAACCACTTACGTAGTTGGTGGCCCAGAGAGCTTTGAGTTTGAGGTACCACTGCAGGCGGTTAGCGAGGCCGCTCTCAAACTCGGCCGCCAGCTTGGTCATGCGTTCGTACTCTGCGTCATCCATCAGCGGACGCACTGATTCCAGGTGCTAAACAAAAGAGATGTGCAAAGAAGAACAATTAGCGTCATTCAGCAGAAATAAAATGAGTTTGCTAAATACAGAAACGTAGAAAAAAGGTTCGTAAATCAATGAATTAACATAAATTAAAGCCCACAGTTGGTGATGTGGAAGAAGTTCTTTTACCATTAGAACCACATCTAATTCTGCTGATATGACAAAAAAAATGTCTTTTCCATTCTATCTCCTCTCATCTGTCAAATATATTTCAATTTAGAAGTGTGGATACTAAGCATTTTTATACATTTCTCAACTAGCTTGCAGCCGGATTAAAAAAAGACATTTTGGTGCAACAGAGGCAGAAAATTATGGGAGGTGAGAAAGCGATCCATCTGTTTCGTGGTCAGTAATCAGCGTGTTGTCATTTCCTCTGCTTCACGTGACGTCTCACCTTCTTGACTGTGTCCTTGATGGCAGGCACCGGCAGGTTTGGCAGCGAACCCTGGTAGCTGTAGAGCAGAGGCTTTCTGCCAGAGAAGATCCGCACCAGCGCCTGGCACAGAAACACAAGCATTCGAAAACAAACAAAATATTAAAGCGAGAACATACCTAGGGCTAATTATTTTTGTTTGTTGTCTTCAAGTAATTTTATAGAATATCACAACAATCAGATAAAGAAATCTGTTATGAAATTAAGATAATTAAATGATTTGTTGACACATTTCCATTTTCATTTTATATTTCTCTTTACTTTAAATTATTGGAAACGTTTTAGTAAACAGTGTTTTCTTGCAGCGTGAAACAAACATTTTGTAGTATGGGAGGACATAAATGTTGCTACTAAAAACCAATATGAAACATTACACTGTACTAAGTGACTTTTTAACAACAGCATATAGAAGTTGCTATTCAGTGAAACGTATCCTCATACAACAGTTCGTATGATAGTTTAAGAGAAGTTGTTTCTCGTTTGTGCATTTTCCTACGAATGCCTTCACAGGAAACAACTTGGTTAGGTTTAGGCAACAAACCTTCTTACTTAGGTTTAGGGAAAGATCGTGGTTTGAGTTAAAATAACCGTTGTCTAAATCAACGTTTCACATCGTTCTCCAGTGTTTTTTGCCCCACCCATCCTCCCTACGTGTTGTTTGTCGCTCTTTATACTTCCTTGTTTACAATTACGTGGATTACATATGCATTCATTTTGTGGAATATATACGAATAACAGTGCATTACTTTTCGTAGGTATAAATATGAATGGTGTATGAGAACAGTCTGTTCAGTGGAAAAAAGAGATGTTAAACAACACTGACCACCCAGACTTTGGTGGTGTTGGACATCTTGCCGTGCTTCTCGAACATCCAGCGGTGGTAGGAGAGAAGCTGCTTGAGGCACATGCGCATGGTGAAGATAAGCAACAGCCACAGCATGGTGCTGAAGAGCACCGCTGACACCAACGTCCGGCACTGGGAGCTCATCGACTGGCTACAAATTGTGTCGGGAGAAGGTGGACAAATAGGCAGAGGAAGAAAAGAGAACAGTGGGTGAAACAGCTCACTGTAGAAAATAGAGCTGGAAGGAAAATGAATGAAGCCAAAGGTGGATGGGAAGAAAAACAACAAATATTTATATTTAAATTACAAGAGTTAGCTGTTTCAAAATGGTAATATCAAGCTAGGGGAAACTCAAATTAATATGTCCCATTTTACAAATCAGTGCTGTGGGCAGTATCCGTTCACTTTAAAGTGAATGTGAATTATATTATTGTATGAAGAGAATGGTAGAAAAGAGAAAGGAATAGGGAGACTGACAAAGAGATAGAGAAACAAAAAGATGTTACAGAAGACTATGAAAAAGGAAGAATGGGAAGGAGTAAAGCCCATTTAAACCATACTATACGTCTAAAAATACTGTATATCCATCTCTCTGTGACACAAAGTACAACCAAGATTCATCATTAACTTTAACCATTTCATTACGGGATGCGTTACCTGACTGGCAGGTGCTCCTGTATCTTGGCTATGAGTCCCATGGAGGGGTCGGAGCGCGTGTACATAGTAGCCAGGATTGCTATGACCACAAAGAGCCAGGAGGAAGGACTGGCAGGATATACTCCCGTTATCACGCTGTTCTGTTAACGTGAGAGGAGAGAGACTGATTTGAAATCCCATTCTTCCTGTTTACGATCAGTAAACTGACATGCACACTGATAATTCAGTTATGATCACATCACAGTCAGTAATACATGTCACGTAAAGTCGCACATTATCAGACATGAACCTGATTTACACAACAAAACACCAGGAATTTAACTGTTAATAATTTAAGGATTTTGCAGCAGGTGCATGTCGGACTTGATATGAAATGCTTTCACATTAAACACCACATTAAAGGGATAGTTCGGGTGTTTTGAAGTAGGGTTGTTTGTCGGCAAGCCGTGGGTTTGGAGAAGCAGACGGGAGTTACCACACGGAACCAAAGAGATGTACTGCTGTGGACTGGACCGGCAGAAAAACTTATTTTAGATACCTAAAAGAAAGGCCCATCTAAAAAAATCTATATCAGTTTAGCTATAGAGTCTATGTTTCCGACGAGGAACTGAAGCCATTATCTATGCTCTCGCTAAAGCAACCAGACTCCATTGAAAAAACAGTAATTCTACCTCGCAGAACACCAGAGTTGCTGGTCTACTGCTGCCTCGATTGGTTAGTTCGTTTGTGTCATTATGTGACTTTGGTTAGTTCAGCTTCACCAAAGTCACGCAATAACACAAACAAACTAACAGATGGAGGCAGTGGTAGACCAGCAACCCGTGTACTGAGAGATAAAATTACAGGTTTTTTCAATGGAGTCTGGTGGCTTTGGCAAGAGCATAGATGGATACAACGGTTTCAGTTCCCCATCAGAAAGGGCTGTCTGATGGCAAGGCAAAGCAGTGAAAATATTCTAAATATACACTTAAACTGATTTTTTTAGGTGGGTCTTTCTTTTAGGTGGCTAAAATACGTTTTGCTGTCGGCCCCGTCCACAGCAGTACATTGCTTTGCTTCTGTGCGGTAACTCCTGTCTCCAAACTGCGGGCGTGCCGACCGTCATCTACTGTAGGTAATACATTGACTATGGATAAATACCTCATACAACCCCACTTCAAGACACCTGAACTATTCCCTTTAATTCTTATCCACCTTGCTGCTGAAAATGAATGAATGATGAAAGTGACGATCAAACAAAGACACGAGGACACCCGCATGCAAAGAGTGCGTCATTATCTGTGGCATTCATTATTGATTAATGATGAAGTCCATTACGGCAGGAAAAAAAGACACTGAGAGCACGCTCTCTTTTTTTAGCAACCCCCTGTATACAGGGTTATACAACCAAAACAAAAACACAACATCTCAAATTGATATACAATTAAAAGACCATAGTTAGAAGACTATAATTAAAATATTTAAAGACAGCACTGTTGTATTCAGAGACAAGTATGAGCAAAAAATGAATGGAAACACTAAAAGCATCATATGGACAGGTCAACAGAATACTTAAGATTCCTCAACATTTAGCTTTGACACAGATGCAAGTGGTGACATGAAGAGAGGAGGAGAAGCAGTAATGACAAGGAAGAAGAGGCACATATGTGATTATAGACGGCTTTGAGACAAGTATGAATAAACAAAACAGACATCAAGTGTGACAGGCAGCCAGAGTGGAGATACCTTGAGCCCGATGATGCGCTTCTTCCAGGAGCGCACGCCAGAGAGGTAGATCTCGGTGAGGGCCTGGTGGGACAGCCGCAGATCAACGCCGTCTGGGGTGACCGTGAACTGGAAGGCCACCGCCTGGTGGGCTTCCGCCATGATGACTGTGCACAGTGAGAGGGAAAAGTGAGGAAAAAGAAATGTTTTCTTTAACTGACAATTTAAATAGACAGCCAACAAGGAATGTTTGTGTTAAACACAAACTGTCAAACCTCAAACACCTAAGACAAATACTAACAAACATGGGGAAAACAGCTGACCTCAGGTGACAATGGAAATCATCCATAGACACTTTTTTACGGAGCCCCGTCAAGATGTACAAACAAACTTGTTTAAATTCCTGTATATAAACATACAGGATTAGCATACACTCAAACAATCAGACACATACAGCCCAAGGTTGATACACATTCCCCTTAAATTCAGAAATAATGACAAGCATCATCTTTTGTATCAAAAACAAAATTAAATCTTCTGTCAGACAATAAAGATAATTCTTAGTAGAGCTGCAACTAACGATTATTTTCATTGTCGATTAATCTGTTGATTATTTTCTTGATTAATCGATTCATTGTTTGTTATGTAAAATGTCAGAAAATTCTGAAAAATGTCGATCAGTGTTTCCCCAAAGCCCAAGATGACGTCCTCAAAATGTCTTGTTTCATCCACAACTCAAAGATATTCAGATTACTGTCAAAGAGGAGTAAAGAAACCAGAAAATATTCACATTTAAGAAGCTGGAATCAGAGGTTTTTTTTCTTAAAATATACTGAAACCGATTAATCAATTATCAAAATAGTTGGTGATTAATTTAATAGTTGCCAATAATTTGATTAATCGTTTCAGCTCAATTCTTAGGTTGACAGCTCAACTAAAGGTGTTACTTTGACACTAAAATAACTCTTTCACTGTTAAGATGAAGAGAAATTCCTGCCTGCTCTGGTTAGAAATAATACACAATACTTCTGACGAGACCTCAACTGTGACATTTAGGTACCCAGGGGGCAGATTACAACACGGTCAACAAGAAAAATAAACAATGTAAACGGCCAATGGCCAACAGCAACATCATGCCTCATGATCATATGTGCACTGTAACAGCTGATGGGAAACTGAGCCCTGAAGGTGGCAGCGAGTGCTGTGAAGGGACTTACAGATGATTCATCAAACTGATGATGAATTGCAAAAATATTTTGCACTTATGCACATCCATTTTGTGCATGAGCATTTTTAAGAGAAAGCTCCAAAAAAGAGACATATTATTTATGAGTCCTTTTGAATGCAAAGTCAGCTTGAAACTTGATGGGGAAAGCAAAGCGCTGACTGGCTGCCGCGCTGATGTGATTGGGTGTGTTTGTTTAAGGCAATAACTGCTTCTCTTCACAAAAGGGAATTGATTTTCCTCCACAAATAGGCTATGGATAACGCCCCGAGCTTGAGTCACTCTGACACCGGACTGCACCCCCGTGGAGGCCACGTCTGCTCTTGATGTGTGTGTCTAAAAATGGCAAACGCACATACATACATAATTCCCTCATCGGCCCCAGCCAGGTCGCGTTGAGGTTCTGCTCTCTAGCATAGTTCAGTACATTTCAGCCCCTTTCTGTCACATGCTCTGTTCAGTGCCACTTTATAAAACGCTGCTCCCACTAAATGTTATTATTACCAACATCCCTTTGACTGTCTGGAATACATGTTTTGGTAGATTGATCTGCATTGACAGTGTATAATCCTTAGCATGTCTGCAACTTTGATTCCCAATTCCCTTAGAGCTCATGTATTTACAGCTGTGTTATAAAAAAAGACTGGCAGACAATGATACAGCTTAACAATGGTATTTTTGATTAGGCTGCAGATATAGCATAATTTAATAGAGTAATTAATCAGGGAATGGGCTATGAATAGAAAAGTCTGTTCAAAGATGTTACAGTTTAATTAAAGGTTTTTAAAGGGGAAGTTTTCTGAAGAACTGACACAACCCTGTATTTTACTTGCGTGATATAAAAAGGACTAAACAACTTTGCATTTTGATTCGTGGAAAACTGCCAAACAGAAAGCAAGTTGAACAACATTAGACAGCGGGTCCAGAGGAGGAAGAGGACAGATGGAGGCAGGGCCAGTATGTGTAAACTAGGTGAAAGGTAAACACCTCTGAGGCGTTTAGAAAAATAAAAAAAACCCGAAATGTCACTTTCAAATACCTCGTTCTACTGTTTGACTGCAACTCTAGTCTCTTCATGATGACATGCTTGTTTGTTTTGTGCTTGTTTGTCCTCCAGGATATAACAGTTTCCGTAAAGAGTAAATAGTTGAAAAGTAAAGAATGAAGAGTTACTGGAACTTCACAGACGGCGACAGATATATTCTCAACCTTTTCCTGCCACTCTGCCCGACAAGGAATAAATAAAAGCTGGAAAATAGCTGTATGTTGCAGTACTGTGTCATCAGGTTACTGTTATCATACTCAATCGCATAATTCAAAACACGCAGACATGAGAAACTAAATATTCTTGAATTTTGAACTCTGAAGTGCTGAATCTTATGTTATTTTCGTGTTTGAATTCTCCAAAAACACACAAATCCTGCACAACCCGACTAACTGACAACCACTACTAGCCATGCTGGCCACTGTGGACAAGTTGAAGCTGATATCGATATCATATAAAGCAGATTTGAATGTAAAATCAGATATTGTTTGAGTCAATTAAGTAATCCATAGCATGGGTCCTTGTCATTGAGAGTTGGATGTTGAAATTTCATCCCCAGTGCTGGCTAAAAACCAGCAGAGATACTTTTTTGGGGGGTTTCCCAATATTCCATCCACTCTTTTTGGATGAAATCACGTAAACTTGTCCACCAATATTAAAGGTGCAGTGTGTAGGATCTGGCGGCATCTATAGCGGTGAGGTTGCAGATTGCAAAACTACTTTTTTTTTTTTTTCTGACCTCACCTTTATTGGTTAAGTGACGGCGGTTGCACAATCCGTTTTTTTCCAATTGACGAACTCAGCTAAAATTAGGTTAATTATTAAACAATAATTAAACAATAATTTGCAGACCTTGAAAAGACAAAGTTTAATCTTGTCACATCTATAAATTCCTATGCTCAGGGCTCAGTCACAGCCAGCCTTCAGCTCATACAAGATACTACTTTTAATAAATACTAAGATCTCTGATCTTACTACAAGAATTGACTGTCTTCACTAGTCTCACACAGTTTGAAATTTGATTTAAAATGTTTAGTAACAACATTAAGGGCTCCTTGTTACAGTAATGTTGTCCCCAGGACAGGTAGCCTAAGGTGACTTAGCCTTCACTGTTCAGCCCCTTGCTGTGGAGTTCCCTAGATATGAATCTTTAGCAAAATTATTGTCATCAAACTTTATAATCATCTGGGCGAAAAACTTTCAGAACTTTTGAGAGCTATATAAACGAAGTTATTCTCCTTCAGTGGAGGACTGCAAGGATGTACATTGGTATGTCAGCAGAGTATAAGCTTACATACTTATTAAGATAAGATATGATAAGATATTCCTTTATTAGTCCCGCAGTGGGGATGTGCAGTGTACAGCAGCAAAAAACAAGATGCATCAGCTAACACAGTAAAAAAAAAAGAGCTAAACAAAGTGTAACAAAATATGAACCATTTAAATAGAAGGAAGTATAAAAATAGGAGCAGTATATACTTCCTTCTTTTTAAATGGTATTGAGTGGATTCTTGTCTTGAGCCCTTTACACATGCACATTTCAATTAGACAGACCTTTACAGCCATTGTCTTATTTACTGTCAGTGTTTTATGATGAGGCAGGGTTGGGAAGAGTTGTGCTCAGTGTTTCACAAGAAGAAAACCTCTGACTGGCAGTGGTACTATGTAAAAAATGAATTTTAGTAAAGCTATGCACTGTACATACAGTGTGATGCATATGGTAAGACAATTTCCTATGTATAAATTAATGTCAGTAAAGCTATGCACTGTATATGCAGTATGATCCATATGGTAAGACAACTTCCTATGGATAAATTAATGTCAGTAAAGCTATGCACTGTATATGCAGTGTGATGCATATGGTAGGACAACTTCCTATGTAAAAATGAATGTAAAAAATAATGTTAGTAAAGCTATGCACTGTACATACAGCATAGACAGTTTTATATCATTTTAGGTTGTATGGGTTGAGTTATTATTGCCTTGAACTGAAATGGGATTTTCTTTGTTGTAACAACATTTTATAAGGGATTAACTAGTGTGAGGGGGGAAAAAAATAAATGTTATTTTAGCTTTTGTATTGAAACCTTCTCCTGACAATGGAGAAATAAAAATCTCATGAATATGGTAGGACAACTTCCTATGTAAAAATGAATGTCAGTAAAGCTATGCACTGTACAAACAGTATGATGTATATGGTAGGACAACTTCACAGACAGACAAGTATGTAAAGATAGATAGATAGTAAAGCTAGACTGGACAGATAGCATGATGCATATGGTAGGACAGTTAGACAGACAGACAGACAGATAGATAGATAGATAGATAGATAGATAGATAGATAGATAGATAGCATGATGCATATGGTAGGACAGTTAGACAGACAGACAGACAGATAGATAGATAGATAGATAGATAGATAGATAGATAGATAGATAGATAGATAGACAGATAGCATGATGCATATGGTAGGACAGTTAGACAGATAGATAGATAGATAGATAGATAGATAGATAGATAGATAGATAGATAGATAGATAGATAGATAGATAGATAGATAGACAGATAGCATGATGCATATGGTAGGACAGTTAGACAGACAGATAGATAGATAGATAGATAGCATGATGCATATGGTAGGACAGACAGACAAGTAGATAGATAGATAGATAGATAGACAGATAGCATGATGCATATGGTAGGACAGTTAGACAGATAGATAGATAGATAGATAGATAGATAGATAGATAGATAGATAGATAGATAGATAGATGCTTATGGTAGGACAACTTCCACAAGAAAAGTCAACAATTGTTTGTTGTGCAAATAACAATAATCAAGATGCCCTTCCAGCCCTAATCAAATAGCAGACAGGAATAGGGGAAAAGGGTTACTATAGCTAGCTAACATTTACATCTTAGTAAAAGAAATACACCAAGAAATATCCTGTTTGGTCTTGAATACAAAGTAAAATTAGATTTAGCAGTAGTAACAGTATTTTTACGTATTTAGTCATCAACCTCGTCTTATTATTACATCTTAAAAGCTCCACACTAATGTTAGCCATCATGATAACAATATGAGAGCTAATTGACTATCTAATTAACAGCAGGTGTGTGTATCAATGCTAGCTGCTGCTAGCTGCTGCTAGCATCGAGCTAAACACCAACAGATGATGCTGATGATGATGATGGAGCTTCTTCATGGAGAGATGCGACTGTTTTTAGTCTTCATTATAACGCATTACAACATAATCACAACCCCCTGTTAGCATACCTGTTGTTGTTTATGATATAAAGGCTCCAGAGTAGCAGGAAGAGGAGAGTTTACCTTCTGATTGTGGTGTTTATCGGCCTGGACAACCAACTGGCTGTTCTACACTGATACTCTCCTGGATGGAGCTGATGCTGCCTTCAACGACTGTCGGAAATGTCGCAATCACGCAGTGTGGTGCCTGAGCTGTTACGTTTAGGGGCGGAGAGAGAAGCCTATGTCAATACAGGACGGACTGTTGGGAATGTTTATTGCCTTTCTATGCCAGATGAGTTACAGGGATGGGAAGGTTTGGAGGGGGCGTTAAACATGTTTTTGTATATACTGTATGTCGCCAATGTCTCCCTGATTTGTGTGCCTAAGGGTGTTGTCTGTGTGTTATTTATTTATTTATTTAATTGTCAGTTTTGCTTTGTTTTTTGTTTGTTTTGTTTTTTATTTATTTATTTTGCTTTGTTTTTATTTATTTATTTTAATTTTTGTTTTTGTTTCTTGTTTTTTTTTCCTTTAACTACTTATGTTCTTTGTATTTGCTTATCTCCATTTTTGTTTGCCCTTTGTTCTTGGTATTGTCTATTTTTATTGATATATATCAAAAATTAGGCATGATACACACCCCACAGAAGTCTGTATCACTGACATGCACATGCTTCCTAATATAAATATTTGAAACCAATGAATTACAGTGTTTAAACGTGTGATTCTTGTGTTTTTTAACACAATTAATTAACAAATAACATAGCAAATCTTTTTTTGTACTGTAAAATGGAAGAAAAATACTGGTTTTCTTGTTACAACTGTCATTTTGTGATTTGACAGCTCCGGGAAAAGCCAGTCAGTTGACTTTGGGATTTATTTATGTTTTTGATAAATTACTGTTCCCAAGATCAAAAATCAACTTTCACACCAATTTTTTTTAAAAATGTTCTCACTCATATCTTATCTGGGAATAATGACCATTTAGGTTCATGTTATGATTATTATAGTCATTCAGTCTTATGAAGGGCTCATTGCATGGGTGGAAAAAAGTACAAAATGCAAGTCTCCCTAAAAAATAAAACAATTATTACCATGTAAAATAAAGGCATTTTAATTTTGTTCAAACACTACAGTGTGCCTTGGATTATTTTTGAAGGAGACTTACATTTTGTACTTTTTTCCACCCATGCAATGAGCCCTTCACAAGACTGAATGAGCCCAATACACCTGAAGGATCCAAAGAGCACCTGTATGTGATTATCACAGAGACCCAGCAGCACTTCTATTCCATTGTCTTCATGATTATTATAGTATTTGATATTATAGCGAATACTACAATAATGTTTGCAACCAGATGGTAGAACTATCTAAAGCTATAACTTTTATGGCATGGGTGCAAGGTAAAAGAAACAGCCACGTAAAATAAACAGACACCATTTTAACCCAGAAACTAAATAGACACACACACACATGAATTTAGGGTTTATTATTGTAACCATAACAATAAGGTGGATCTCTCTTTATTTTGACCATCAATTCAATCATAATTGTTCTTTTTATCACAGGCAATAGTTATAATAGTGCACTTTTTATATTTAAATTATGATACAGACATTTCTTTTTTTTTTAAACACCTTATTCTACTGACCCTTATGAATGGAGAATAGTTTACAATCTTAGCCAGAGTTGGGTCAATGAGAGTGAAGGTGACGTGGGTGATGAGAAAGATGAAACTGGTGATGGTGAGCAATCAAAGAGTGTGTACGGACAAGTGAGGCAAACAACTCTGTACAGTTTCTCTTGTGATGATGGCTACACAACAGGTGAAGAGGCAGACGGACAGGTCAAAAGGGACGAGGCATAAAAACCAAGAGATGAAGTGAATTAGCAAGCATTTAATGTGTGTGAGAGAGAAAGTATGTGCCTGTTAGGGGTTTGGCTATGTTGGTTAATGTAATATTCCTGGGTCAGTCGAAATCTCTGCACGTGATCAGCTCAAAATGCAAGTTTTCACTCTCACTCAGCCACCATCCACCCGTTTCACACACACACGTTATCAGAGATAAGCGCAATAAAAGAGATATAAACAAAGATGTAGTAAGTAACTGTACTGCTATCGAAGTCTTCTTGGGAAGAAGCGCTCAAAAAAAAGAGTGATAATGAGAAATGAAATTAGCTTATGATATATTTTTGTTGGCATAAAATCTAGTTTGTAAACAAATACCATGACACAAACAACCACATGACCAAATAAATACATAAATAAATAAATATAAATAAATAGATGGCAAGGAAAGTGGACAAATATAAAAAAAAAAAACAACAACCAAAAAAAATGCCATTAAAATCAACAGAACTGTAGCACTGTGTATCTCTCTGAAAACATTCTGCACTTTTGTTGCATATTGTGCCGTATGGAAGACTGGTGAAAAACATCGACTAGTCTGATAAGAGTGCTGGAGTAATACATGACTGTCCGAGCTGCTACGTCTGCTTGCAGAATGGTGCGACTCTCTGGTGATGAGCGTGGGCGCGGTGATGGACTACTTGGCTTGTTGGTGAACACTGAAGTGAGGAGCGTTGGGGGTTAGGAGACTCTTTGCTTGCTTCCCATTTTGAAGTCCTGTTCAACAAGGAAGTGACATCGCAAGCCTTTTTAAGTCCGGCATTATGAAAATGTCCATTGATAAATGTCCTTTTTTTTGTTGTTTTATTTTGTTCCGAGTCAGTACATGAATACTATGGCGATAGGAGACAAGCTCGACAAGAAAAAGGTGGCTTCTGTTTGATCCACACGGGACGGGAATGCTCTTCTCATTCAATCTGGGCACAAACAGCTGTGATGAGGTTCATGGAACTATTCACGCATAGTGTTCTTTTTTTTTTTTTCATATAGTAATGTTCATATTTCTGTTCAACTCAAAAAATACTTTTCTTCAGAGCAACAGGGGTCCAACGCGAAAATCTTAGGTGCATTGTTTCATATTGTCTCTGAGTAAAAAGAAAATACAAAAGAATCAAAACATTTAACTTTCTAAAAAGCAACTGGTCAGCTTCCCCTCTCCGACACTGAGTGTTTTCAGTCCCCGTCTTCACTGCTATCACTGTGCTACTGACATCCTCAAAAAAAGAAATATGTAAACAATAAATAAATAAAAAAATATTTTTTTTTTTCACATTCACTTACTTAGCTTACTTTGTTGGTTTTCTTTACCTCAGGAGAAGACACTGCTGGAATTCCAGGATGTAGTTTCTCCTCGGAAAATCAGCTCGTCAGCACTCACTGAAGTGGGAGCAGGTTGCTAACTCTTAGGGTTCATCTGCTGAGATACATCTATATTTCTTTCAGTGTGGACTGGTAATTCCATGTTTGCTTGATAATGACATGAGCGCACTGGTTAAATTTTAAGAGTAATCTTGAGAACCGTCATATGTTTCTTTTTGGTGTCAGGTACTGTATTACAATGATATGGTAGACTAGCCTATCTGATCATTTCAGCATCCTTTAGCAGGCTGATTTGCTAACTGGCATGCACATTAGCACTTCAAAATTCCTAGTTTGATCTGTGAAGCTGTATCTATGATGGGTACCAAAACTGCTCATTCACATGTTATATTTTTTTCATTAAAGGGTGATTCCTTAACACTTGGTTCTCATTTAAGGGTAGGAATCCTGGTGATCCAGAAGATCAAAAGAATGACGAAAAAAAAAAAGCATGACAGGGGGGAAAAAAGGCTCAATCCTTGCTAAGGTCAAGCACCTTCAATAACTTTGTCAAGGAAGAATAGGAGTAGCTCATGGCTTTGCAGGGATACTTGGAGATGAAGTTACACTGTTTTCTTTCCGGTGTAGTTCAGGCATCCCGCTGCGTGGTCTCGCTTTCTATCCTACGGTTGGGATTGGGTTCCGTTGGAGGACAGCAGTCGGGTTCTCTCTTTTGCCGAGCCTCTGCGCTGCAGGACTCCCCCGCTTCCGCCTATGCCTCCGCCGTCTGCCCGGTCGCCCCACTCGCACCTGTCGCCCCCACCCTCGGAACGCCTCGAGTTTTGACGGGTGGGGGTCCCGTGGGGCCGGCCGTTCTTCTCATCTGGGAAGGGATCAGGAGAGGAGAACAGGAAAGTCACTCTCGACGTATACATGCGACAGTATCTATGGGTCCGGACCAGAAATGAATGAAATGTAGGTGTGATTAAAAAAGTGGGAGGCTGTATATGAGAAGTGGATGTAGTCACTATGACGTCACTGGTTTGTGGTGTGCCTTTTTGAAGCCTTGAGTTTGGAATTTTGTCCGTCGCCATCTTGTTTTTTTGCAGCACAAAGTGAGCTAAGTACAACTGAACGCTGAATAAGACATTTCTAGGCGACCAAAATGATACAATTATCTTTCATGAACTGAAAACCCACTGTGAAAGGGTTAAAGTTCAAAGACAAAAACACGGACAACTCCCAGACCGGACAACGCCTTGGTAGCGACCTGTCAATCACAAGTTAGCCACGCCCTAAAACATACCCTACTTTATGGTCTATTTGACTCTAAATGGGACCATAATTTACTAAATGAACATCATGCTGTATTGAAGAAGACTTGAAACTAGTGATTGAGACCACAAACTCATGTTTACAATGTTTACTGAGGTAATAAATCAAGAGAGAAGTAGGCTCATTTTCTCATAGACTTCTATACAATCAGACTTATTTTTGCAACCAGAGGAGTTGCCCCCTGCTGGCTGTTAGAAAGAATGCAGATTTAAGGCACTTCAGCATTGGCTTCATGTTTCAGACCCCAGAGTTGCCCACTGTGTGAGCCTGAAAATCAGTTATTCAACTGAAAAATAGTCAAAGGCGGAAAATACCGTTCTCCCTCTGCTTCGGCCACTGCAGGTGATGGGAGCCTATGACCTTTCAAGGTAAACAAAAGTATTGTTTGAACAGAAACTAAGTCCTTAGCCTGCATTAAAGAACATTAAGCAGACAGCAATGGAAGTTAATGCTGATTCCACACAAACCATTGTGTGAAATATATCTTTTTTAAAAAGAACAAAAGCTTAAATATAGTCAGAAAGCTCATGGGGTAGCAGATGGTTGGTTTTGGACAGTCAACGCTGAAAACAGCGTCATCCTCTTCTGTAAGAAGAAGTATTGGTCATGTGGTTAGGAACATGAAATTAAAAGATATTTCAAATCAAATATGCAAAAGAAGCCCACATAAAAAGGAAAAATTTGTCATTGTTAAATAAGACTGCTCCTGGGCCTACCCAGAAGAATAAAGTCAAAGGTTAAAAATGTTAATTTTGTTACTCTGGTGGGTGCACCAGTGTGTAAAAGCAGTCTCACCAGATAGGGCTTGCACCATGGGTTGATCATGGGAGCTGAGAAGCTGGGCTTGAATCGTTTCCACCACTCGTCTGAACCTGCGACTCGGACCTGGACACACAATATGATAGTTGAGTTTCAGTACCAAAACAATAACTATACCGTTTTCAGATCATATTTTGGCGTGTTTAAGGATACTTTTCAACAATTTGGTCAAATAGGACACTAACTTCTCAGCTGCATCACTGCTCAATGTCTATACAAAATACAGCCTTAATATAAAGTATCAAAAGTAACAACATTATGATTTCATTCAGGGAATATCTGCATCAGAGAATAAGTAAACACGACTAACTGGCCAAGCATTCAGAGCCAGGTTTATCATTTATAGGAATGGTCATTTTAGCAAATATTTGATTTCTGGTGGAGTTAGATAAGAAAATGGAAACAACTTTAATATCTGTCTGTTAAATATAAGGCTACAGCTAGCAGCCTGTTAAGATTAGCTTAGCATAAAGACTGGAAATAGGATGAAACAGCTAGCCTGGCTATGTCCAATGGTACATACCATCATCTCATATATCTCTCTGCCAGAAAGCATCTTTCCCAAAATGTCAAACTTATATTGTAGATACATCCAAAACTACCTCTAAAATGTTAATAGTTATAAAGTTTAAAGGGGTCCTATTATGCTTTTGTGCTTTTCCCCCTTTCCTTTAGTGTGTTGCTTTAAGTCCTGCCTTTTCTTCCGTAACATGTTGATCATTTGCATGATAGCTAATTTGGCCGTAATAAGTCCTCTTTAATTCAAGTCTCAATTGAAAGGGTTAAACGTCCACTCCACTTGCCTGAAATGAGGGTGAACGTCACGCTGTAGATTCCCGTCTCCCTCCTGCCCTCCCTCTCGGTCCTCTCCCTGTCTCGCTCCCTCTCGCCTTCGGAGAAAGCAATGTCCACCTGGAACTTGACGGGCTTCTGGAAGACGGAGGGGCCGCCGGAGGACTTGTATTCGGCCCGAAAGCTGGTCTGAGAGAGAACGCTGTGACTGAGCGATGGGATCTGTTTGGTGGGGAGACAGAGAAGAAGCAGAGAGACCGACAGACTTACGAGGCGGGAGAGGTACGGGGGCCAACGTGAGTATAGGGAGACAAAGGGTGAGGGTGAGGAGAAGAGAGACAGAGTGAGCCATTGGTGAAAGCAAAAGTGATCCATCAACGTGCCACGAGTGAGCGAGATCGAAACAAAGAGAAAACAATGAAAGAAATGAAGTGCGTACAGTATGAGAGTGTGAGTGAAGTCCTTACAGCATTGCCAGTGAGAGCCATGCTTTCTACAAACGATAGTGAGAGGCGTGAGAGACAGACCACGTCAGATACTCACAGACAGGAAGGCGTGGACAATGTCGGCTTTGACAGAACTCAGAGGTTTGTCTCTGATCACCACAAAGATCTGCTCCTCCTTCTCCAAGCCGATGAAGTTCCCAAACCACGACTTCTTAGCCAGCCTGGTAGCCAGACGAAAAAATATACAGTAGGAGGAAAAACACAGAAAACATTCGAGAGCACAGACACACAGCTTTATAGAGTGGAAACACCTCAGCAATTATCTCGAGGAGTGTGACTTACTCAGGGCTGGATTCTGGTGTTAGACTGGACATGTCTTCTGATGTGGGAACTGAAAGAGACAACTCGCTATTAAAATGAACATTTGAGTATAATATTAGATCTTTAGCTGGAAGCTAGAGGGGAAAAAAAGAATTGAGATATAATCCATTTCCATTATAGAGCTCTGGAATACAGTATGCTGAAACAGAAAAGTCATGTTTACCAGTGGTAGAACGGAGGAAACCCGGGCAGATACTGGAGCATCTGGAAAAACACGACACCTGCATAATATCGAAACGTACGAAACTCACCTTGCAGCTTGCGGCGGTGGAAACGCGGCGAGCCCAGCAGGTTGTTCTTGAAAGAATTGAGGCGAGTCCTCCAGTGGGCCGAGCTGCTGGCCGCCATGCCGCTTCCCCCTCCTGGGCTGGAAGGCGGCGTCAGTGACAGCGAGCCCACCCCTCCCCCTCCCTCCGCCCGCGAGGAGGACGAGGACGAGGAAGAGGAGGGCGGGGTGGAGGAAGGGTGGTGAGGGTGGTGGACAGGGGTGCCCAAGGGTGTGGGCAACGGAGAGCCCTGGGGAGTTACCTGCGGCACAGAGTGGGCAGAGTTTGGGTAGAAGCTCTTAGTCACTGACTTTAGGACAGAGGACGAGGGGAAGAAGAAACGAGGGATGGGTGACAGTAGCGGAGAGGGGGAGGGTGAGCGGGAGGATGGGTTGTGCAGAGGCAGGGACTTGATGGGCTGCAGATGGGGTCGGTCTGCCGGTCCCTTGGTGGGCAGGGTCTGGGTCTTTGGGTTGGGGGGAGCTTTGAGCTTGTCATGAGCCCGTGCTGAGCGAGGAGTGGTGGCGTTTCCCTGTTTGGGCTCCTTTGAGAGGGGGGTAGCGATGGCAGAGGTGACGTCTGATTGGCTGAAAGTGAAGACGGGGCTTTGATAGGACTGGGGAGTGGATTTGTGGGGGTGGGAGGGATGGATAACAAGAAAGAGAGGGGATGGAACATAGAGAAAGGATGGAAATGAATATCATGCTTCATGACAAAAGAGTGCAATCTTGTGAGTAGTGAAAGTGTCAAATGCAATGCTACCTGACTATGACTGATTATAAAAGCTTTCATTTGGGCCCTTTAGTCTTTTGTGCCATTCCTATCTTATGTGAGTGAAGGTCTAGTGACAGTTGTGGTAGTGACAGGGTTAAAAATGCAGTGACAAAGGACAGTGGCAGTGAAGGTGTTACTCTTCAGTGATTTATTTAACATCTATGAACTGAACATGAGCAAATTATCCCATAAACCAAAATAAACCATCTAATTTAAAGCGTCTATGTTATATTCTTGTGCATACAACTAGTTCATGCATGGTGAGGAAGAGAAGTGACATGAAGACAGAAGAAAAAAACGCCACACAAACCTCCTGCTGGGTGAGATTTAATCTGAGGAACTGGTGTTGTGAGGATGTGTAAGAATGACCGGGGAGCTTGATAAACGGATATTTTAGGGGGTTGTGAAGTGTGGTTAAATGTTTTAAAGCAGTTTAATGTCGGCAAAAAAAGGTTGCGAAAGTAATCACAGCATACCGATATTGATAGTTTACAATGTAATTAATAAAACATTCAAAATTACATGTAAAAAGCTAAACACAAATTCATACAATTAAGTGTAATGGTTTTTATGGTAAAAAAAAATCTAAATCTTATACAGATAAAATTGAAGTTATCTGTCATTTAGTCATGTGAACCACAATATGCTGATATGGAAATATTGTCACAAACTAATGAAGAGATAATAACTAATAATACTGAATTATTACCCAGTCCCAGCCTAAAATACTAAAACTGCAATTGGTTAACAGTACTGTTATCACCTAACCATCAGGATACACCTAAATATGAGCACAAAGTACACTCTAGGGCGCAATGGAAATGCTAACCATGTTGAGCACATAAATAGAAGATTGAGGCTTTAAAGGATAGGTTCACAATCGTTCAAGTCTGTCCTAAAACAATAGTCAGGTGCCCATATAAACATTGAAACAAATTTTGCTTGCTGTAATCATTCCTCCTGTTCACACTGGCTATAAAGAGATGTGCTTCCAATGTAAGTGACGGGGGACAAAATCCACAGTTCTTGTTCTGTGTAAATATGCTTTCTAAAGTTTATCTATCTAATACGAGGCCTTCCTGGACAGTGTTTCATTGCTGATTTTCAAAGTCGTCAGATCGCTGCACTGTTCACACTACACAATTTGCTGTCTTGTTATCAGGAGTCTTCAAGTCGTTGTGGTTTTCACACTACATGACTGACCAACGACAGAGGGTCACACACTACGAGATCTTTCACCAGGAGGAATCCCTGATGAGTATGTCTGGTCTCCAAACTATGTTTTGTCACGAAAACACACGCGGGAAGTGACACGGTAAATACCATGCGTGTAGTCATGCTTGTTGATATTGTCATTGGCACACGTGTTCATAAAATAGCCTGTTTTCACACGTCTTTACTAGTTATAGCTTGTTTCCTCTAGGTGCAACGACAACATTGGTACGTGTTGAAAATGCAACACATACAGTAAAGTTCCTGTTGTTACAGGCAACCCCTCTGCCAGGTTTCAACCCGTGTCTTGCACTCATTGGCTGTAGCTCCCCAACAGGTTCAGATACTTAGCATGCTAGATATCTGGAATATGTCTTGAACAGTTCACACATATTGCTCAGGCGCTGATTTGCAAGCGCCGAGGCAACATCGATTTGCCTCTGGAATTTCGGGGCATGTGTCGTGTGAACTAAGCATTAGGAAGGGATCTTTCAATGGCCTGACTATTGTCTTAAGACGGACTCAAAAAAATTGTGAGCCTATCCTTTAACTGTGCTAGGTTACAGGGGGGAGTTAAATAATACAAATTAATGTTGGAAATTCAATATTTTATAATACATGCTTGCAATGCATCATGTTCAGAGATAGTGCAGGTAATCAAAGCAGCAACAGTTTGTTAAAAGTTGGCCAACAGGCCCTTACCCTGGGACTGCTGAGAGGGCTGGAGGAGAGACCAGTTGACGCTCCGCTGACTGAGCGAGACCTGACAAAGAGACCAGAGGTCAAAAGATCGTCAACAAAGGACAAAGAGTATAACCACCAAGAAACTCTGTGCTTTCTTATCATGCAACATTTAGCGTGTGTGTACTGTATACTTGTAAGCATAATAAATTGTACCTCTGGCTGTGTGCAGCTGTGTCCAGGGCCCTGCGAGGCGGGGTAGGAGACCCCTGTTCAGTAACACTCAGTACCTCCAGGCTTTTCCTCTCGGGGCGACAGCGGCCGTGGCGCGTCAGCATAGGAGAGTCAACACGCTTTCGAGGAGGGTCTGCTATAGTTATGACAGGATTTACCAACATCAATTAGCAGTTTAAAGCTTGTGTTAAAGCTGTAGTTTTTTAATAATTACATGATATGTTGTGCAACTGTCATAAAGAAATAAGACCACTCTTGTTAAGGTATTTCTCAAAATAAAAAACACATTTCTAATGAACCCTATTGCTCCCTGTTAGTAAGAGATGTTGCTGCATCTTCATCGTCCTGCTCCCTGTTGCCACTCTCTCGCAATGCATTTATTTTGTCTTTTTGCAGTACTAAAAAAGTATGATTATGTTGAATATCCACAGGCCTTTGGCTCACTGCACCATCTGTGACTGGGACAAACGTTGCTTTATTTGCACACAGAATAACTGCCTTCTCCCAGTGTTGTCCCATAGAGAAATCTTGCAGATGTCCTGCAAAGTCTGAATATCATAAAGACAATTATGACTTATAGTTGAGGCTTGGACACAAAATTTCTGTCTATCTTCCACATTGCTCATGTTTTATTGCACACAGTAACTGATTCATAAGGCTAATGGCTAAATATGTCATCCAAAATGTAATAACATTTAGAACATAATCTCAAAGAATCCCCCAAATTCATTGGCAGAGGTAATGAGTACCTGTGTATTCACAGACTGTGGTACAAATGCTTCCCGGGAACTGAGGCTGAGAAAAGCAGCTCCGTCCCTTGAGTGGATCCCTCCTGCCCCCTAATGACTGACCTACGTCATTGCGCGGAGGCAAGTCCTCGTCCTCATAGCTGGGGTAGCGCTCTTTCCTGTCCAGTAGCAGGTAATAGATCATCTTCTCCTGGTTTTCTCTGAGAGAAACAGAGTGAGAGAGAAAGACACTCGTCGGATGAGATGTTAAAATTTGGAAAGAATGATGTAGGAGGGAGCAATATGTGATTATGGTAGGTAACTATATGCTATAAAGTCTGTGTAGAAAATATTGGCGGGTTTAGGCAAGTGACCGCACTACACAGCCACGAGACTGACTTTTAACAATTGGTTCTATTCAACTGATAATGTGTTTATCTCTCCACTAAAACATATATTTACTGAAACAGACTGGACAGAATTGTCACCTGAGCGCCCAAACATGTGGCCACATACTTACTCGTCATACTATGTTCCTTCAACTAAGGTATGTTCAGGGGCTGGATCCTCCAAAGGCTGCAGTCCTCAACTTAATACGTCACAACAACAAACGCTCTCTGGAGCACAAATGTGCGCACCATTTGAAGCCCTCAATATGACTTTGTTGTGACTGACTGCACCGTGACTTTGATATTTGTGAGGCCTGATCCACTCAGCTTCAGTATATCCGCCATCTTGCATGCTTTAACCCTGCTGGTGAGTCAGTCAACCTGACTCAGAACAGGAGTTTCACATGGCGTGATGGAGAGGAAACCATATCCCCTCTCCGCTTTCAGACAGCACTCAAAATGCCTGTCCACAATACACAGGGGTCAATAAAAATCAGATGCTGAAACTCATTAAGTACTCACAAAGACGAGTAGTAACTCCTGTACACAGTCCAACACAACCGTCCTGTAATAAATACTACATGTGTGCAACATATTATATTTAATTGTTGTACTACAGTTTTCAAATCATACCATACTATATCCTGATAACTGCCCGTTTTAAGTAAGGCAGTAGTGGGTTTCTTACATGGCTATTGCATTGCATTATGTTGAAGTGTTTCTATTTTCCTGGTCACTCGGCGTACAATCCTGTTAAGAGTTGAAAAAAACACTTACTCTTCACATTGCAGATCACGTGTGAGCTTGCCTCGGTCTCGGAAACAACCCAGCGAGTGCATGCTGTCCAACACATCTGGGTCCAGCTCAGTCAGGGACAGGATTCGCCTCACGCACACTCGCCTGGGAGGAGGCTGCTCAGGACACGGCTCATTACGACCACCCCTGGGAGCCACACACACATAACACACACACACACGTAACACACAATGAATGACACAGATATAGTGTATATGATTAAATACGATGCAGCGATACTAGAAATATTAGTATTTCATTCAACAGTCATGTATGTGAAACGTATACTCACAGATACCAGGCGTGTTTCTGGATGGCCTCTAGCTGTAAAGGGCGGCAGGGCAGATGGGGCCATTAGTTTCTACAGTCTGTTAACAGCCAGATGGCCACAGAGCTGTGCTGTGTAAACGCTACACCACCAGATTACTTTCTTTACACGCACAAGACACCCTATCAGTTCGGAATATTGTACATTAACATCCTAATTTGTCCTTCTGATTTCTGATATATTCAGTCCTGCACCTAATACACACTGATAATGCAATCATATAATGTAAATGCAACTGTGTGGATGAAAGGCAATCCCAATTCAATGTGGACAATTCAACACAGGTGTAAATCTGACTAGATCATCTCTGGATACGGTCTGCATACGAGACCTGTATCAATTCCAGGTGTTTTGCGGCATTCAAAACCCCCCTCTGTGTGTGTGTGTGTGTGTGTGTGTGTGAGCACCGTCTCATACCGTGAGCCTCTTTTCAGGGTTGACCTCAATCATGCCCTTGAGCAGGGACTGGCAGTCCGGGGGGATGAAGTGGGGCATGTGGAACACCCCGCTCTTCACCTTCTCCAGGAGCTGGCGTAAATTGTCGTGGTCAAAGGGCAGCGCACCCTGTAGGAGAAGAGGAGAGAGGGAAGGAAGTAAGAAGTGCAAACACATGAAGGGGGATTTACAAAAGGACAAAACTGTATTGTGAAGACAGAAGTAAAAGACTTACCACCAGTAGAGCAAAGAGGATGACCCCACAGCTCCACACGTCTGCTCTCCGCCCGTCATATTTCTCTCCCTGACAAAGCCAGAATTGCACGTGTATTCCACTATTTGAAAACTCAAATGAGCCACATTGATTCATGTCATTGAGATAATTTCAGCTCATTTAAAGTCTATCCAAGAAATCTCAGTCAAAACAAACACTGTAATCCATTATAATCCAGCATTTAGTCAATCTCAGTCCAAAACACATTGAAACCATCTTTTTATTTGTAGAACCAGATAATATTCTTGTATGCTGAGCGCCTTCAAGAATCCCTCAAGACGAGCCTTCTTAAAAAAACATAAAAACTTGACTTGACTATATTTGGTGATGTGTTTGTGTTCCTGTAACCATGAATTTGCCACTAAATGAATAATTTATTAACATCATTTGCTCATTTATATTACAGGTACCAACATTTGAGGAACACTTACCCGTATAACTTCGGGGCAAGCATAATGTGGTGATCTGAAATGAAAGAAATGTGTTACAAGCAACATCACTATGCTTACAGTTCTGGAAGAATTGGCAGTAATACTAGTAGAGCTGCAACGATTAATCAATTAGCTGTCAACTATTAAATTAATCGCCAACTTTTTTGATAATCAGTTTGAGTCATTTTTTAAAAAAGAAAAAGTAAAAATTCTCTGATTCCAGCTTCTTAAATGTGAATATTTTAGGATTTCTTTACTCCTCTATGACAGTAAACTGAATATCTTTGAGTTGTGGACAATACTAGACATTTGAGGACGTCATCTTGGTCTTTGGGAAACACTGATTGACATTTTTCACCATTTTCTAACATTTTATAGACCAAACAACTAATCGATTAATCGTGAAAATAATGAACAGATTAGTCGACAATGAAAGTAATCGTTAGTTGCAGCCCTAAATACTAGTAATCGTAAAAAAGTCTTTAGCTTCTGTGGCAACTTCCGTACTTGCATAGATTTACATTGTTTCTGAAATACAAAGTATAACCCTTTTTTTATGTGTTTACACATTATTTATGAACACACTCCCAGAGTTGGTACTCACCCACAGCTGGTCTCTAACAGACTGTCTCCCACCTGTAGGGAGGCCATGCCAAAGTCAGCGATGCGGATGTTGTTCTTTTCATCCAGGAGCAAATTCTCAGGCTTCAGGTCTCTGTGACTGCACAAATGCAACACATACTATAAGTCTTCTAGTGCTGATTATGGTTTTTCAGCCTAACTGTGACCGCAAAGGTTTGAAAAAGTGGCTTTAATATTGGTTCATGCTATACAATCAAAAGTTTTTCCACTCATTTATTACTTGTCTCAAGAATGTATTCATGGATGATTCGTGCCTGCAACCATCAAGTCAGTATTAAGATATATTTTTGATGTTACTGACTAAAGCAGCTTCTGCCATGACACGTCAAATTGGCATTGATTCTTTATTGTCTAAAGAGTTTAATTTAAGAGCCACTGCTCTCCGGCAAAAACCAACCAGATGGAATGACTGTGGCAGAAATCCAAAGCAGAGATGATCTGCCTGAAGAACTTCCTGGCCTCTTTCGGAGTCAGCCGGCCCTTCTTCACCAGGTAGTCGAACAGCTCACCTCCCGACACATGCTCCAACACCAGGTACCTGCCGACATACAGGGGACAACAGTGCGATTTAAAACGTTTCTGTGCCTGTCTACTCCAACTGCTGTTTTGTATCAGTGTGTATTTTTCCTCAAGATAGATCAAAAACTTTTCAGAATAATTGCAGGAGATGAAGGAAAAGTGAGGATTAGAGTGATGGGAGCAGATTAATATAGTTCTTAGAGTAATATTAATACCCATCCTGCTCCAAAGTTCAGTATTCAGCAACAACAAAATAGCATGCAGTCTGCACTTAGCCCAGTCGTGAGGCTCTTCTGAATGCAGAGGGAAACTCACAGGTATTTGTTATTCTCGTAAACATCATGCAGCTTCAACACATGCGGATGCTCGATCAGTTTCAGAATGGCAATCTCCCTCTCAACCTGGTTAGAAAGAAGAGACACAGGCGCACAAGAAAAGAGATGAAGATACACTAAAGCAGAGCACACAAGCCACTCAGTGTCAGTTTTGAAGCAACAGAACAGAGGTTAATCTATAAACTAATACAGGAGTTAAATATAGAGAACGAGGAGCAGTTTGTGCACACATATGTATAAAATTAGCATTATCGTCAGTGCAACAACCTCAGCAAGCGTCATACTGTACCTTCATCAGGACCGACTCAGACAGCTTCTCTCTGTTGACTATTTTGATCGCTACCTTCTGACCCGTAATACAGTGGACCCCGAGCTTGACCAGTCCTGAAAAGACACAATGAGAGAGATAAAAATAAGAGACATCATCAGTATACATTTCTACATTAAATAGTAGTTTAAAATCCAGTTTGGTGTACTCACCTGTCTGTCCCTTCCCCAGTGTTTTTTCCAGTCGGTATGGCCCAACATATTGAGCTGACTGACTTAGAGACAGTTCCTTACTCATACTGCTCTGACTAGAGGCTAATACTACTACTACTACTACTACTACTACTACTACTACTACCGCACAGTGGTTATTGAAACACTGTGATTATTATACAGCTTATACAGTTATACTGTTTGATACAAGATGGTGATGGTGCTCAACTTAGAAGATATTTTATTCCAGTGATAACACTGCTACCCTGAAGTTACTGGGTGTAAAAAAAAAAAAAAAAGCACAACATCTGGATGATAAATGAACATTATTCATCTAATGGTTAAATATTTTTGTTCTTGATATTTAACAAAAAACAGTAAATTAAAGCAGAGAAACTGAGATGACAGTTAAGTTACTGTTTTATGTGTTAAATACTGCCCACTACCCTAAAGATAAACATGACAAGGTAGGCAAACTGGGTGTAAAAAAAAAAAAAGCACAACATCTGGATGACAAATGAACATCTAAAACCTGGTTAAATATTTTTGTTCTTGATATTTAACAAAAAACAGTATATTAAAGCAGAGAGATGACAGTAAGTTACTGTTTTTATGTGTTAAATACTGACCACTACCCTAAAGATAAACATGACAAAGGTATAGGCAAACCTGTACATTAGCTTATTGGTATAACTATACATGTATGACGTTAACTATGACGTCATGACGTTAACTATGACGGTTTAATAAGAAAAATTATCGCAGCTAGCTTAAAAAAACAACCGTGTTTCTCGCAGTTTATTGTGAATATTTGTACCTTTTTGCTGGTTGAGACTACAAACAAAACGTTAAACACGTCCTTGTGGTTGTTAGCAGTGATAATTAATCTGTTTTCTCCTCTCTGTCAGGCCTGTTTTTACAGGTACAACATGCTATATATATAGTAGCCTCGCCGCCACCACACAGACAGCAGCGAGGCTAGCTGTAGCTCTCAGCTCTCTGGACCAAAAAACGCTGTCAAAAAAACCGACATCTCCGGAAGTTTCTGGCCAAACAGAAAGATTTATCGGACGGCATACTCGCAATATGTCGAGGCGAAACTCTGAGCAAAACAAGCATCTTTCTAGCGTCCCCCTCCCTGTCTCCTCTCTCCTCCTCTCTCTCTCTACATCACTGCAAGTAGCATCAAGGATCACAGCATCTTCTTGGCGTGTCCTCCTCCTCTCATCCTTCACCGGCAGGTAGCAAAACACACTGCAGATGTATTATCTTATTCCCCCTCGTCTCTTCTGGTAACAGTTCAGCAGGAGGGTCTAGAGGCCCCCCTGTATTATCCTCCCTTCGGTTTTCTTGCCGTAAATCGATATTTTCTCTCTCCTCTTTTCCCTTCCCTTCGTCTCACTCAGCATCAGCATCCGGGTCCCTACTCTCTCTCTCCATCCTCTCTCCTCTCCTCTCCTCCTCCCTCCCTCCTCAGCATCATCCTCATCATCTATATTCAGTTTTAACAGTTCTTCTTCATCTCCTTGTATTTTTTATATCTGGTATATTTTGTTTGTACTTTTTGTACTTTGCACTACTAACTTTTTTACTGCCTTTTTACTAACATGTTTTGCACTATGTAACTTTTCTCAAAATCTTTTTATTGGTATTCTGTACAAAATCCAATAAATCACAGAAAAATTATATCTTAAAATTATTAAATAAGCAGTTAATTTCATAAACAATTGCATTTATACATATAAATTAATTAAATCTGATAGCAACATAAATGAAACACATACAAAAACAAATAAAAAAAGGAAAAAGGAAAGAACCAAAAAAAACAAAAAGATAAGTAAATCAAAAATAATAATAAATAAATAAACAACAACAACAACGAACTGAGATGTATGACAGTTGTACAGTCATACATCTGTTCTCGTCTGCCACACAGTTATTAAAATGTCATTCAAGCTGCTACGTCGCATTGCATTGCCAATGGTAGAAAAGGAAAACATCAACCCAAAGTGGAATGGCTACAAAGGGGAGCAAAACAACGTTCCTTGCACTTATCAGTGACAATGTTTAATACATAAGTTGTGAATTATATGTAATATGGGGTCAGCAGTTTAAAACTTCAATGTCAGTTGTATCCATTTTTTCTGTATGGATTAAAATTAAAAAGGGTCTCCATATAGCATACAATTTCTGGGCACACCCTCTTGTAGTATAGCGAATCTTCTCTAATACCAAATGATGTATGAGATCTTTAAACCACATCCTAAAGGTTGGAAGATACTTCTCCTTCCATTTAAGAAGTATAAGTCTTCTAGCTAAGAGAGATGCAAAAGCTATCATATTGATCATGTTGATCTCTTACTTTAGTATAAATAGCAAAAATAATACTCCATTACCAGTAAACTAGTGGTGAAATGAACTTAAATATACTCAAATCAGGGCTGTCAATTGATTCAAATATTTAATCGCGATTAATTGCATGATTGTCCATGATAAATCGCGATTAATCATAAATTAAATTAAATAACACATTTTTGTATATTTTACTTGCAAAAAATGTAATTAATTTATAGAATATGATGCATTGTTATAGATTAACCCAGCAGTATGTAATGTAATTCAAATGAGCTCCACCTGTCCACCATTACAAGTAAAACTCCTGCATTCATAATCATTTTACTCAAGTACAGATGTATTAGCAGCAAAATGTTCTAATCAGAAATAGCAGCGTGGTCATTTTTTGTACTATAGCAGTTTAATCTATAAAAATGTATCATATTTTATAAGGTGACCATATGTTTTGTTCTTAATGTAAAATCGTCAATGTTCAAAGTGACTTTTAGTAGCCATTAATACATTTAGTGGGGTAAAAATGGGATTATTTATTAGTGAATTAGAAGTATGAAGTAGAATAAAATGGAAGTATTCAAGTACAAGTACCTCCAAACTGTACTTTAGGGCAAAAATGTACTTTCAACCACTAGTAAACCTTCAAACTGCTTCATTAAGATTTTCATTATTGTGTGTTCATTTAGTTTTAATCTCTTCTGATGGGCTGTGAAGAGATGTAACAACAAGAAAAGTACTGTGTGAAAAATTAAATTAATGAAGGTTGAATTCCATTTAGCTACTATGACAAGTCAAAATGTCTTATTTGAACGCATTATCATAGTAAAAAGCACATATTTTGTGTCACCTTCTACGTACATTGTCAACTCCATTTTACATAATATCATTACAAATGTTATAATACCATGTAACAGCAATGTCCCAGAAAGTCTAAACAGCAGTCGGGACATTTAACCCTCACTGAAACCACAGTAAAAAAAATATATTTTCTGATGAGCACACCTTCTTAAAGAAGGATGACCCATCCCACCTCCTCATCTGGAGAGGAAACTGAAAAGACAAGTGTTAGGTGCTGATTTAAATGAATCACGCTGGGATGACATTTTTATATTTAAAAAAAGAGGGTAAGTAGGACATTTGAATGTATCTGTAAAGTGCCTTGAAAAATCTCTAAAATCTCAATTTGAAATGTTGTGCGTGGGCGGATAATTCCCCAAAGCCCATCTTCATCTGCGCCTAGCTGGTTGATTTACACGCAGCCAGGAGGATTTGTCTGCAACCATGGAGCAGAAATAGAACATACTCATCCTACTGTACCATTTTATGGTTCGTTCTGATGGGACATACATGGTCTTTTGATATCAAAGTACTAAGTGCAATGAAAATAATAGGCCTCAATCAGAGTGTGTGAATGATAAATGTCTATCTACCTTTAATGGAAGATAAACAAGACCGATACACTGTAAAAAATATGTTTGGTTTTCCCCATAAGCAGTGTTTGAAATAAAAGAATCGAGGCAACAAGGAAGCAAAGAAAAAGTAGGACAACATGTCTCAGTCTGCAGTTGTTTTGAGGACAGTTTACCTTATCCATAAACCTGCAAACATATACATATATATACCTCTCTTTCACCATTGAATGTCTGACAACTAATTACACTCCTTCGTGTGAATTCTGCCTCTCCAGAGCTCGATCCTGAACCTGCCCTTCAGCCGACAGCACCAGGATCTACTCTCGCTACTGAGAACAAGGAAAACTTCTCTTCCAGGTCCTTTCTTTGTGCATTCATCCCCACACTCATTGCAAGAGCTCAGACTGGAAAAGTGACATTACACTGCTCAGTGAAGGTACTAATGTGAGGATTAAGCAGAGATTAACAAACTGCTCTTTATTCCATTAAGAGTAGCTATTCCACATACAAGCCTATGCTCATGCTCAGCCAGCGGAGACATTTCTACAGCCAATACATCTAAGAAAAATGGCTGATATAATAACATCTGTGATTACCAAAGAAAAACAATATACTGTGTGTGGTAAATAGACAAGCTTTACATTTATTGTATGAAATGTTACAATGCATAGGTAATCTGTGTTATACTAGAGTGCATAATGGAGTTATAACATTTATGAAGACAAAGTTTCACATTGACTTTACAGTATCAGAAGCTGAGTATCATCACCCCCCTGCCCCCTCTTCAGTTCTTCAGATGGTTCGGCCCAGTGCAATAAGCAACGGAGGGAATGCCGGGAAAGTGGAGGATTTTGATAAAGTGAAGCTGTCATTTAAAAAAAAAAAAACAAAGATGGGAAATGTTATGAGACTGCAATATCATGTAGAACATGTGACAAAATATATCATCCAAATACAACACAATACAATTTGGCCTCAAAGGTATATTCATCCTACAATAGACAATCAATGGTTTCTATAGAATTATACAAAATAAAACATGGAAAACAAAAGCTCAAACACTCCTCTTATATATTATTGTTGGAGCAGCTTACTTAGAATTTGTCATTTCAACATCAAATTTCCTTTTTCAGTTTATTTTATGACCTGATTTTTCTGAGATTTTTTCCAATTTCTCCTTTAATTTTTTTATTTTAGTCTAATTCTGGGTAGAATTAAGCTTCATAAGCTTCAGCATTCATCTCCAAATAAACTCACTGATGGCGTTCTTGGTTATCTGCTGGTGAAATTAGTAAAGTGATGCAAGAAAATGGCAAGAAAAATGTAGAAAAATCCCAAACAAGTAACACCCAAGTATCAAGTGACAGTGGCTGATTACACGTGTAAGCACAGAATTTATGTTTCATGATTGTTTTTTGACTCTTTATTCAGGAAAACAAATCAATGCTAATAGTTTGTAGTCATTTGTGTGAACTTACATTTTATTAAGATGTGGTTCCTTGTGTATCATGATCCCTCGGACAGGGTTTTTGTGCAGGCCTGGAAGGCATCTATCAGATCTTTACAGGCCTCTGCTCCCTTCTCTCTGATACTGAAACACAAAGCCGGATTTACAATACACACTTAATACTTTCTGCACATGTAACTGGGTTATCCTCTTTGACATATAACATGGTTTTAAGTTAAAATTGTGCAAATCATATGAAGTAAATGAACATTAGAAGTCAAATGAACCTGAGTGGAGGACATAAGCAATATGTCTAAATTTAGCCTACACATGTGCATCAAAGGGATTATCAGTACAGCCTGATAATAAAGTATTTCAATTCAAACCCGCACATCTGCTTTCATCTGCATTTGTTGAAAAAGAAGATTGAATAATCTGTGCAGCAGCTCCACTAATCTGCACGTGGACGTGTGCACCAAACGTCTGTCGCTTCTTCACATGTAACACGAACCATCCAGCCTGGGATGGGCCGATCCTATGCTATAGGTCATACATGTGGACGCCTATTTAAAACCTCAGGTCTATTTGTGCTTCTCAAGACATGTTTGTTACTGTAAGTGCCCTCTGTGAATGTCATTACACTTTGATGTGGAGTGGACTCTCTGAAAGTTGTGAACAAGTATTCTACATCAAATCGAATTGATGACCCCCCCACAGGCGCTCTTACAAGTTGAGCCCACATGGGAAGTTAATATGAATATACTGGATGTCTCACATTGAAGAAGCCAGAAATGATAACTGAGATGGTAACATTGATGTAATGGAAAGTGACCAGTATTTAGATGGAACACAAACAAAGTTAATTAACATTCCCTGAGGGCGCACAGTTTAAAGACACTCTGCACTGGCACTTAAACTCACCAAAGTCTGTCACACTGGTATGTATATTTGTATAAATACCATTTTCAGCATCTATAATTGCACATCATTCCTGTCAGAACTCACCATTTGTCAACATCCTCTTTGATAACCTGGCATGGTGCTGGTGCAGCTTCGTTAGAGTCTGGCATTTTGAGAGAGAAGAGCTGGAGTTTGTGGTGGTGGTGGTGGTGGTGCGTCGCTGTAAGATCTGCAGTCAAGTGTGGTTACAGATTGGTTAAAGAGATCAAGGGAGGGAGAGAGAGAGGGAGGGAGGGAGGGAGGAGGCAGGAGGCAGGACAGTGACTGTGTGTGATGAACTCGAAATAAATTAATCATCTGCGAGAGATTATACAGTTTGATTTGAAATTATTACTTTAATTTCTATACTATTTACTTTTTTTTGCAAGATGTTTAAGTGAGTTCTTTGCTCCTTTTCTCTTAGTTTACCACTTTTTCAATTCAATATGCTTTATTGGCGTGAATGTAACAAGGACAATGTTGCCAATTGAGCTTTGTCTCTGATATTCTTTCCCATTTATGTACATCAACCTATATCAGTTAGGTGTTCTTAATTGCTTTCATTCCTGTCCTTTTGTTTTGCCATTTTTCTAATGAATATGCAGATAGCTGACCTTTTGACTCAAGCACTGTGCATTACAAAGACCTCATGATGCATCTAAAATACTCACCACAGGGGAGGGCCTTTTCCTGAAGAGAGACTGGAAAGCCTGACTTTGTTTTACACGGCTTTGTTGGCTTAAGAGGTTGAGAGTTAAAGTAAATTGTCAAATTAGCATTGAACACGCTGTTAAGAAATGATAAATCCAGAATTTTGAGGTTTTTAATGATAAAAATAAATGTGTGTAGCATTAGTGAGGTTAATCCCTATAGGAACACACATTTGTTTCATATGTTGAACATCCAACTCATCTTGTTCTGATTGTGTATTTGAAAAAAATTGTGAGGTTTACTTAACACTGAGTAACTTTAAATGGCATCTGGGTGACAATGTGAAGCACCTTTTTCCTAATTCTGGATGGTTAAAAAGGTTAGCAATATTTTTTTCACAAAAAAATACAAATGACAGTTTTCCTCCATCGGAATTACAGTTTTTCTCAATCGCTTTGATTCATGTCTTAACTTTCTCTAAACTGTATAAGTGCAATTGACACAACTGTTTGCTGGGACATCACAACTCTTTTGCATGTCTGCAAAAGGTAGTAACGCACCCAAAACATTTCATTCATGCTTCAAAAGGTATTTATTGTGTCAGTAAATTGGCAAATGCCACCAAAATGAGAAGCTGTTTTGTCATCATGTGAATTGTCATCATGTGTGGTCAAAATGTTTAGGTGTTTCTTTGCCACGACACTCAACCCTGGAAATGTTTCTTTTATATAAATCTCTGTTTTATTCTACTTTTTGTTAACTCTGACTGCTTACTGTACTATACCAGAATGTTAGGTCTGTCTAAATGAATGCTGTGTATCACACAGAGCTTTTTAGATTCCCATTTCAACATTAGGTAAAAGTTTACTGACAAAGGTCAATACTGTAGGCTACAATACTGTATACACAGAAAATGGATATGCACATTAGTGTTTACAGTAAATGTATTTGTGTGGCAATGTGTTTCATGTATTACAGTACAAACAGAAAATTCACCTTTGAGCTTTCTTGTAATACAGTGAACAGAAAATTTGCCACAAAATGACAACTAAAACCAATAATAATGAAAAAAA
>CAKAOI010044867.1:5899-25762 GCA_916701655.1 Sebastiscus albofasciatus | reverse complement strand
AGACACTACTGTTTGCTGGTTATCATGAAAACCAGTTTTTCCATTAGCATAAGACGTACTTCAGCTGGAGGGTACATCTCTAAGGATAGAAAGCAACATATTAAAGTGATTATCCATGGATGGATGGATGATTGGATGAAGGCCTTTCATGTGCATTTGTCCCATTTTTCTGATTGTTAAAAAAAAGCAGGAAACGGTATTAATTTCACAGTAATATAAGAACATGATAACGAGGTTGTATCCTAGAAATGAAATTACATAATCTCTGTTTATCTAAAAAACTGGACCTCTGACAATCATTTACTTAATGTGAAGTCCAGCAGCTCACATTCACACCACAGTCTACTGAATCACAAGACTACAAATATAGTAACTGTATATCAATATACTTATTATGAATGTTCTATTTATTGTGACTATTCTGCTCATGAATCTTCCTACACTCTTGTCAGTACAAATACTTAAACTGACATCAGCATCTTACGACACCGTGAACCATAACATTAGGTGATAAAATGGCATCTTGCAGCTTTTCACTGACTGCAATCGAGACTGACAAGCTGATCCAGGTAAATAAAACAGAAAATTGTGTCACTTATATGACAAACTGGATGCACTCAGACTGAAAAACGATTTAAATTAAACTGCTAAAATCTGTATTTCATATTAAATGTTTGACACCAGTTGATTTTCTTTTTAAGCTTGTTTATTATTATGTCCATTTATTTTTGTTTATTTTATTCATCCATTGTATTTGTTGCTGTGTAATAAACAGTATTAAGTGTGAAAATGAACGGACCATAATAAATACAAGTCAACTGATGCTGAAATGCTCCAAGGACTCCTATAACAGATTAACAGAAGCATCTAAGACAACAGATCTCACTTCGTTTCAAGCAGTTTTTTAAATGATTCTTCAGGGCAAGGACTAGTGATGTCAAGATACCAGAAATTTATTAGTCGATACCAATACCAGTTGAATTCCACAGTAAAACAATAAATCCAGTATACTTCATCCTCTATTACTGTTTGCATACTGCTTTTTGTTAAGAAGTTGACCTTTTAGGAATGTTTAGTTAGGGCCTTTTTTCGCCGATCGCTGAATAAATACTTCCAGGTCGTGCGCAATATTTATATGTGTGTTATCTTCAACTCCCCCTCTTTCATTCCCCGACCGAGCCAGAGACCTCCACCATTTGTTCCTGTGAGATTTCACTCAGTTTGTGAGGTGCGCCCCCAACGGGAAGCTCCAGTCCCAACTGCAGCATGAGAAGGGAGATGACTAGAGCAGCGCAAATGTACATTTCAGCTTAATTTATGCTTCTCCCAGTACTGCAGTCTGTATGAAATGATTATTGTGCTATCACAAGTTGTTAAATATATTACTCTTTGTTGAATAAATGCTTAAAAATGGGCATTTATTTTTAACACCAATGGTGCGCACTGGCTACTTGGCACTGCAGCAGCAACTCTGTCAACACAGACGCTGTTTGCACGTAATCCTGCGCCCAATATTGATGTTGCAGCACTGTTATTTAATAAATAGTCAATAAAGTTAACATTTATTATATCAATCGAATATTTTGAAATCATGTTATGCGCTCTGTATTGAACACCGTTAAGCTTAATGATCTTAATGATCTTCCGCACACAGGTGGAGGTGTTACATTCCCCACTTTTCTCGGTCCAAAAGACATCAGTCAAAGTGTAGACTGCCTGATGGATATTCTGCCGGAGAATGAGCACACAAACATGCTGGTCAGGCTCTTAACAACAGAGGAGGGCTACAAGGCATGGCGCTGAAGGGTGAAAAGTGTACAGAACAACATTAGTCTATACGTCAGCTGTTTCCTGGAGCACTTATCCAGGACACAATAAGTCACAGCACGTCTAGACGGCTAAATCACAAGCTTGTTTTTTCCAGAATGAGCCCTCATTTGTTGCTTTTTCGTCCCCCTGCTGGGAAATCCATACTGGTTGGGACCGCTCTGGAGGATGCAGGAGTCAGTTTCTGGGTCAAGAGAGTTGATCAAATGCTCCCTATCAGCCTAAAGAAAGACCAAATATGAGCTACTCTGACTATTCTGGGTCGGCTGGGACTGGACCGTTTCTCACTGGTTTGTATCTCTGAGCTTCATCAGTGGAGGAAAGTAATCATGTGTATAAAACGCTCCAGGGTCAGTCAATCAAACTCTCTGCTGCTGTCATGTGACTGTATGAACATTAAGTTGGTGGTTTGAAGAGAGTGGGTGTTTTAATACAAAGTTGTGCTTCCTCCTATGCTTCTAATGGACTTCACAGAGTTGAACAGCACTCAGTCTCTGATTGCTGGGTTTGTTTATTCTGTGCTGTGAAGAGTTATTAAAGGTATATGAAGTACATAGGAACATGATGTTTCTTGCAGGGTTTGTTTTTCATTTGTCTGATTGAATATACACTATGAGACACAACCTTTGGAGCTGCTTTCTAAAACACAACAAATATATTGTTTCTTGCAGTTTAATTCTCTACGCTTTCAGATGTTTGTTAGATTTTTTGATATCTAAAAACAAATGGCAGTCATTTTACACATCAAGCCGATGGTCGGCCGTCGGACAGTTTGGGGCCGTCGGTGAGCGTCTGTTGGCCTAGTTTATTATGACAACTTCTTTTATTTTCGCTGTCCTCGGTCTTCCTGTTTCCCTTTTTGAATGATGAATACAGACTACCGCCACCTGCTGGTGTGGATACTTATTTCCTCTCACGCAGGAGCAGAACGTACGTACTAACTGGCCGTCGGCTGTAGTGTTTGCGGTGTGTTTGAGTGCAACTTTTTGTCCAAGACAAAGGTCTTCAACAGTCGGCCTTCGTCGCCACCAGTTCTCTGATGTTGGGTTGGCGTCTCTGGGCCTTTAAACACATTAAAACAGAAGGCAAGAGATTAAATCATGCAGTGTTTATCTATGATCAGTCTGTTGCAGCAATCGGGCTGATAACAATTGATGTTAGAAGTTGAGTGTTTTTATGAACGTTTCTACGAACGCTCTTAAATTCCAACCTGATCTCATGGGAAGTCGTATGAAGAGCACAACATCTTAAGGACATTCCGCATGCCATGATAACATATTTTAGGCTTTTGCATTTCATTTTGCGTTCTAAGTTGTTACAGTGAAACGGTCGTTGCTATGTTTAGGCAACAAAACCACTTTTCCACTTTTTATTCTACGTCACTAGCTCTTAGCGTAGCATATTTACGCAGATTACAGTCAGTAGCGTGAAATGACGCACCAAAAACAAGAATGGCGTTGTTATTGTACGTGACATGACTTACAAATTGCCGTGTCATTCATACGCCATTTGGTGAAACCAGACTGACTCCTCAGAGTTTGGACCACCCATTTCGAATGTCATCAGCTGATTAAATGGCCGTCATCAGTTTTCATCAGGAGCACAGATCTGAGGTGGTATGGCCCTACTCTACCTCCTAATTGGCCCAGTAGGCTGTTATCATATATTGGTAAGCTGGACAAGCCCGTTCTCATTCCCAGGGCACCAAATACAGAGGCTTTATCATGGCTGTCGGCATTCGGTGCCGCCGTACAAAGCACCCTTTAGTGTCGGTATGAAACACACCGGGTGTTCCATTATCTATAATGTAAACCCATCCATGGCAACAGTAAACGCTCAGAGAAAGTGTGCCGGGAGTGTGGTGACATAGTTTAAAGAGCGAATAGACACACAAAGCGAGTAGGAGGGGAGGTGGATGGGTCTAAAAACACAACAACAAACACTACAACAAACACAACGCCTTCATCCACGAGAACACTGTTTGTGTCCCGTGTGTTAAGTTTCACTTTCACGTTACAATCAGCTGATCATCCGTGTCCCGTGTTCACAGCGTTCAGTTTCATTTTCACTGTACAAACGTAGTAGTTTTAAGCCCAACCACGTTGTTCTTTCCTAAACCTAACTATAATGGTTTTCATGCCGAAATTAAAATGACGCGTGACGCCAAGGGGCCGTTATGTGACGAGTTGAGATGAGAAGTGTTGGATGAATCACTCCAGGGAGGTTCAAAATTGTTAGGCGGCGACCTCTAGTGGCCGTAGCAATTATGACGGGAGCAAAAGAGGAAGTCAGGTATAAACAGCGACAATATCCATGTAACAAGGAGGTCAGGGTGAATGGATATGTCTGACAAACACAGGACTTTGACCCAGGAGACTGTTCATTCACGTAACAAATGTACTTATTTTAACCCAAACCATGACCTTTTCCTAAACATAACCAAGCACTTTTGTTTCAGTTCACAGCGTTAACCACGTGTTTAAAACTGTGACTGTTTCACAACGTGCGGGTAGGTGCACTTTGCTCCGTCTGAAGCATTATAATGATAGTGATAACAAACATTTAACGGGCTGATAACATTCAACATGGGTGGTTTTGGACTCGGTTTGGCAGTGATGGATGGATAAAAATGAAGAAAAATTGTCAGTAAAGCTCAAGTTACATCTCCTCCTTCATCTGATCATGACATACATCAGGCAGTATCACCCACTGACACAGCTACATTTTTTTATCTATTAAACTGGTTTTGTTCTGTAGAGCACTTTCGCATGGAGTCATTTTAATGGATTTTCTCATTTATGCAACAATGTGTGACTGCAGAGTGTCATCAGTAAGAGTCAGACACCATGATGTAACAGACACAGACAGTCTGAGTCTTTTCTTTTTCTAAATATCATGGCAAAGGTCGTCCTCACAGGACCATTTACAGATGCTCCCACCATCACAGGTTGTGTGACATTTCATCAGCCAGCTCATTTTTAAAATGATATTTAGCTGCTCGAACGTCCAAAAGAAACAGACAGAGAGACGAGAACACAAGAGATGAGAGGAGAGGAATCGTAGCAGGGAAAAGCATAAAATAAGCCGAGGAAAGTGGGAAGGGTAGAAGAGAACAATAGAGGAGAGAACATGGACAGTGGAGGAGTGGATTATCCTGCAGCAGTGGTTCAAGAAGTTTCTAAGATGTTTTGATGCTTTAAATAAAACTGGGTCACAGTTTGAAGTGTAAATCTGACTACAGCTGCAGGCTTCTGTGGAAGAGCGAGATACAAACATTTCAGATCCACCTTACAAAGCCAAAGGGCAGAGTATCTGACATCCAAAAAACACATTTCCTATGTAGAGTTCCTTTTCATCCACATTACTTTATCTACCAGCTCGACTCTTGGTTGTTTGCTCTGTCTGTTTATCAGTACAGGGACCTCAGGGGGTCCAACAGTGTCTCTGCAGACGAGATAATGTCTCAGCTTCCTGTCGTGGACGTCCAACAGAGAGAGTCCATTCAACAACCTTGTTATCAGTGATGGGGAGTAACAGCGTCTTCACTTTCTGGTCTCTCATGAGTCTAAATATTGCTGGGTGTTTTACACGTTCAGCTAAGATTTTGGCTGACGAACAGGAAAGTTAATTTCTCGAGCTTTCTGTTTCTTTTTTTTCCCCCCCGTAATAATTTATTGGGAGCAACATCAGGTTTACAGAAACATACAAATAGAGCACAAATGTAAATGATTGTCCCTCCATATTTTGGTATTTTCCCCCGAAAGTCCCCTCCCACCCAACCCTCACCCACTGCCGATGCAAAAAGTATAAAAACTAATTAAAAACAAAAAACTAATTTAAAAGAAGGAGAAAAAAAGAAAGAAAGGATTAAAAAAATAATAATGAATAAATAAAGTACACATTGACAGTAATAATTATAGGATTCATCCCAAACTACAGATAAAATAGGCTGATACACTTTACCATGTACAAACAGACAAATTAACTGTTAGTGGTCATTTCTGTTTACATAAATCAAACTTTATGATGTCATACATTTTAGCTGATGGAGAGAAATACATCTCATATACCATAAGTCCATTAGTCTGCCCAAATAAACTATATGTCCAAATAAAATTAAAATTAAAAGTGGTCTTAATGGTACGGAAGTGAGCTATCTGTTTCTATACATAGTTTATATGTATAACCATCATCAACCCTGTCTCCTACAAAGTTATGTTCCCATACAACTAAACTGTATTTTCAATTACGTTTTCAGGGAGACGTATTTTCTCCTGGATTTCGGTTGCAGTTTTAAACACCTGGTAAACGTTGTAAATTGAAACAAAACACAAGAAAAAAACACAACAAAACTACTTGGTTATGTTTGTAAAACCATCATGGTTTGCCTGAAAATTACTACGTTATAAAGCAATGGACGTAAATTACAATGAGTGGACATTGACTTTTAGTTTCACACGAGACATGAACAGCATGCAGTCTCTTGGGTGAAAGTGTCGCCCATTTGCACAAAAAGGCGTATAAATGCTAAGATAATGCGCAAGGCGTTTAACGTGCAGAAAGTACATCGTTCTTGATTTCCGCGTGTCATTTACACCCCATGCATCCTGTGCTGATTGCAGTATAAAAGCGTCCTTGTATAAACGCTACGGTATGACTGTAAATCAACGTAAATCCAGGTTATTGACATCAGCTGTGACTTTTAAAATGAGAGATCACAGAGAAAGATAGATAAACTTCACACATCCCCGTCACTGAGCAGCTTAAATCATTGTTCAACAAAAATGTAGTCTGGTGGAGGCTACATCACCAGCAGGTTCTTTTGGGTTCAATCGACAATGAGTGACATTCTGATGCTTCTCCAGTCGGTTTGTATAAAAAGGATGTTCTCACCTCTTCCACTTCCCACTTGTCGCTCTATATACTACTGTGGGTAATCAGGGGAATGAGCAGCAGGTGAGCTAGAGGATGGAGCAGGTCAGGTGGTGAAACTGGAGGACAAGAGGGAGTGGCTGGGTCTGTTACTGCAGCCTGGTCTCATACATTGTTCATAGCTATTCCTACAAAAAGCAATGCACTGTAATTCGTACGTATCCCACGAAATCAATTTGTGTGTGATTAACATAATCTTGAACCAGGAAATGTGAACCTCCTCCCTACTCGAGTCCTGTGTAGGGAGGAGGGACAGCAGCGGACCGCCATAACCAGATAGATCCCCGCCACCGCTCTGTCTGTGCTTACGCCAAATTTGCGCCAGGCAGCGGCGAATTACTCAATAATTTAGACTTTTCTGCGGCCGGGAGGCGTGTTCATGTGTTTCAGGCGGGAATACATTCTTAACGCAGGTCAACATGTCACAGGAGTCACTGGATCTGTTCACTGATTGGCTGCGGGTCGTCTCTGGCTGCACTTTGCCACTAAAAGTTAAACTTCTCCCAACTTAGTTTGGTTGCAGGGCGGCATGGTGGTGCAGTGGTTAGCACTGCATCACCATAGGAGGGTTGCAGGTTCAAACCCGACTTGGGGCCCTTCTGTGGAGAGTTTGCATGTTCTCCCTGTGTTAGCGTGGGTTTTCTCCGGGTTCTCCGGTTTCCTCCCTCAGTCCAAAGACATTCAGGTTAATTGTTGACTCTAAATGTCCGGTAGGTGTGAATGTGAGCGTGAACGGTTGTCTGTCTCTATGTGTCGGCCCCGTGATGGTCTAGCGACCTGTCCAGGTTGTACCCCTCCTTTGCCCAATGTCAGCTGGGAATCCACCGTTAGCGTCTCCTCTCCTCATCCCTCTGTGTGTGTGTGAGTCTAGATGTACATCTAAGTCACGTTTGCAGGCCCTCTCCCCCTAAACGGCGGCGTTTTGAGGCTGATGTGTCCGCGCATTACGCACCACCGCTCGGCTGCAAGCCTGTATGTAATGCAGCCTCCGAAGGCTTCCTCTCAGCCCTTTCAGACAGAGCGATCGGATCTCAATGTCGGCACTGAAGACATGTATTAATACCAGGTGTAAGTGTAATCAGGTTCAATCATATCTAGATACGAGAATCATTTTAATATCAGGTGTTCTACATAATCTGGCTAAACTCTGATTTGTGTACAACCTGTTTGAAGTTTTAATGCCTGTTGGACCTTTTTTTACTGCTTTCTGAGACCTTAGCAGTTACTTTGGTGAGTCCAACGTTATCAAACCCAGAACTACAAATAGACCTTTAACGCTTATATGCTGTTTCCTGCCTTTTTAAGATGTTCACTGTGGATTTTGTCCATGTTTGTGTTCATGTTTTAATCTACTTTCCACACAAATTTAGTTTAGTTTAGTTTAATTAACAAGGGCCATGCACAACACAAGCATTGAGCCAGGCTGCACAAGAACATGAATTTACTCATACATCAGGCTCATATTTGCATAGTTCTGCTGTGTTACATTGTAAAGCGCTGAAAGGAACATGAGATGTCGGTGTGGTTCTCCTGACTCTCCTCTGACAGACAGCTGGCAGGTTGTTGTCGGTGGTTTGAAGAAACTCGTTTATCCCATGCAGGAGCTTCTTTATGCTGCACTTTGTCTGCTAGACTCTCAGTCAAAGTGCCCTTGAGCTACAGACCACCACTTACTCTCTGTGCAGCACTCACGCTGAAGGTTAAGAGCAGTCAGTTTAAATGTCAACAGCACTATAATGTCTAAAAAATGCTGCTGTAACAGCTGGCCAAGGGCCAAACAGATGAAGACAAAGATCCCTGCAGATTGTTTTTCATCCGGACCAGTTTTTAAGGTCCAAAATAACGTAAATCATCTCATCATCTGATCATCTGATCCAGCCTGTTCTCCTAAAAATGACATTCCCATACAAAGAAACTGCATCAGTTACGTTTTCGAGGGAACGTATTTTCTCCCAGATTACGCTTGTTTTTGTCAAATCACGTCTTATCAAAGTCCGCATGCGGACCGGTCACTTAGATTGAATTAATAGGTCAATCTCCAGCTACCTAAACAGACAAACATAAATTCAACACAATGCAGTTTATTACACCTTACATAACTGTGTTGATTAATGCCAACATAAAGGCAATAAAACTACTTAGTTAGGTCTAAGAAAAGCTGGTGGTTTGGGTTAAAATAACTCCGGAAGTGGCATAACTTAAGCACGGAAGTTACGTGACAAATAAATCAACGTTGACTTCTGGTTTCACACGGGACATGAACAGCGATCTCCTGGTGAAAGTCTGGTGGTTCTTTTTCTGTATGTGGATTCATTGATTTCTTGGGATATATGTGAATTACAATGCATTACTTTTCGTAGATATAACGAATGGTGTTTGAGATCAGCCTGTGCAGGTACTGTATGTGTGTGTGTTTGCTGTATTCTCTGTGGATGTGATTGTTTTAAAGGAGTACACAGTAACTGCTGTATGTGAACAGAAACTGGTTATAAAGTCTGTATGTTGTGTGTGTGGGTGGAGGATTAGTCGCTTCATACTGCGCTTTACATTTCTGCTCGTATACATGGATTATTCTTTATGTTTCTTCCACATTTATTGTATTTTTGCAGCCTTACACATGAGACGGGTTGAGTTTGACACGTGCATTTCACATTAACGCGTGATCATTTGTGAAATGTTCCTGGCTGCTGCTTCAAATGTTTGTAGATTGTACACTGGAGGTTTTGTTTTGGAAGTGGGACGAATATTAAAGTGGAGCAGGGAATAGTCATTATCTGAGATTAGCAGCTGTTTAGGGAAAAGAGCTTTTAAAACAGGGCTTGGTATAATAACATTTACATAACACTCTGTGGTAATGCTGTGTGATGTCTCTGGCACAGATAGAAAGGACTCTGGGCTCCCCGTTATTGGGCGGAGGAAGCCTCGGAGGACGACACTATCCACATCCTGAAGACGCAGGAAACTAGGTTGGCATCTTTAGACAATCAGCAGGGGGGGAGGAGGAGGAGGAGGAGGAGGAGGAGGGAGGCTGACCACTTATATGCAGAGTCTCGTCTCGGCTGCCAGCTGCTTCTGTGGAAAATCATTTCCTGTCAGTAAATCACGATGCAGCCTCACATGGGAGCAAGGTAACGGCTTCAGTTCTAGTAAACAATGAGATTTGATAGGTGTTGTTATTCAGTGTGAGGTCAGAGCTGAGGAAGAGAATGAAATGACCTCCTGCCAACACAAGTTTCCCTCTTGTGTGGACAGATGAGAGTCCAACCTGCTCTTTTTCTGACTTCTAGTCAGAGTTTTGAAGTGGTCTGAAAATAAAACATTTTAAGTTGAATTAACTTGACATTATTACAACTTATATTTGCTGTGAGGAACTTTCTCAGTCTCAATGTAATACTCTACACTCACCGGCCACTCTATTAGGCACACCTGTTCAATTGCTTGTTAACACAAATAGCTAATCAGCCAATCACATGGCAGCAACTCAATGCATTTAGGCATCTAGAGGTGGTGAAGACGACTTGCTGAAGTTCAAACCGAGCATCAGAATGGGGAAGAAAGGGGATTTAAGTGACTTTGAACGTGGCATGGTTGCTGGTGCCAGACGGGCTGGTCTGAGTATTTCAAAAACTGCTGCTATACTGGGATTTTCACGCACAACCATCTCTAGGGTTTACAGAGAATGGTCCGAAAAAGAGAAAATATCCAGTGAGCGACAGTTGTGTGGACGGAAATGCCTTGTTGATGTCAGAGGTCAGAGGAGAATGGGCAGAGTGGTTGGAGATGATAGAAAGGCAACAGTAACTCAAATAACCACTCGTTACAACCAAGGTATGCAGAACACCATCTCTGACCGCACAACACGTCCAACCTTGAAGCAGATGGGCTACAGCAGCAGAAGACCACCCGGTACTAGCACCGGCCACTTTATTAGGTACACCTTGTACCTAATAAAGTTGCCAGTGAGTGTACATGACCTATATAAGTAAACAAGACAACCAGAGAGTTATTCTTGATGCTTGTCATTGGTAAAGGGCCGCCGAAATCAACACAAAATTAAAGTTCCTCGTTGTAGCTTTAAGATAGTGACAAAATATGTGATGTTTTACAGAGTAAGCCTCTTTTTTAATGAATCCTTCCTGATGGAAATAAAAGAAAAAACGACATGATGCCTACGAGATGATCAGATGATTTTGATCAGATAATCTGAACCAAAAATAAGATTCATATCAACATTTCTACATAAGTGTATTTCTTTCACCGTTGTAGTGTTTTAACCATTCCTGGCGCTTTTGCCGTTTCAAAACTGCATCCTCAGTTACGCTCACCTGGTTGGTTATGGTGCTATGAAGTGTTTCATTGGTAATAAATGAACTTTATCACAGTAGTGTGATTTGAATTCACTTAAAGCTGCTGTGGGTAGAAATGGAGCAAATATGATTAAAAAAAGTTATTTTTATGAAACGGTCACTATATCCTGACAGTAGTGCATGAGACAGGTAATCAAAAAACCATGTGCCTCTGTATCCTCCGGAGCCGAGCTGGAGTCTGCCGTCCATCTGCCGACGATGAGAGCCGCGAGTCAATCACTCGTGAACTCCGATCAAACGGTCAAACTAGGCAGCGCTGATCAAATATGAAACAATATTCTGTTACTGTAATGCTTATTTCTTTCCTCAGATGTTTTCAGAAACATGTTTAGCTGTTAAATGAGAAAGTTTGTGACCCGGCAGCCGAGGAAATACCAAGCACCGCCCACCAGCCGGAGCACAGCCAATAGGAACGCTCTCTCTCTGAAATGACCTGTGATTGGTCAAAGTCTCCCGTCACTGGCTAGATTTTTTAAAGCCTGAAAACGGAGCCATGAGGAGGTACAAAAGTCTAGTTTTCTCTCAGAACACTTGAATTGAAAGGTTATTATGGAATTTTTGCCCAATGATGCCGAAATATTCTGCCTACTGCAGGTTTAATTAAGCCAGTTAAGTTGGAACTATAAAGTATAGTTTAGTTGGTCGTTAAATACAGTTGAATAACGTAGGTCCAACTGTTATGTATAAGTGAGTTCGGTGTAGTTGCAGTAGCAGGTCTAATGTTAAACCATCGTAGCTTGGCATGCTGTGCTGCTAGTGTTGCTGAATAAATCTACTCTATCCAAACTTTCAGAGCACTGTGGTTGAAAGTACACAGGGAGGCTTGTAAACCTTCATGTACTTCTGTTACCTCCAAACCCTGAGCTTCTTTAACTTGCCCTGAAGGGACATTGTGGTATTCATCAACCTGGATGTTATTCTCATATTTGTGTGATTTGGGAAATACACTCTGGCAAGGATGATGTCAATTGGGGGCGCAAGCGTCATTACCAGAGGTCAAAAATATGAGAATAATAACCAGGCCGACTGCAATTTTCATTTACCTGCAAGCAAAGCTTTGACGGACAGCTGTGAACTGTGTGTCCTGCTGACTCTGGGCTCATTTTCTCCCGTTTTAAATGTCGACTCTTCAGACTGAACTCTTTCAGTGTTGCACATCAACACAAAGACTCTGATCAGAGTTGACAGTTTAATTCAGGCCTGGTTGGCTCACAAGTGTTCCTGTTTGACCATTTCTAAAAGTCAAAGATGCCGAGGGGCCCTCCTGATGGAAAAAAACTAACATCTCAAATGAATCATGAATCATAAATGAAGGTTATGTCATCCAGAAAGCTTCAAGGATCACGCCTCTGCAGTGTGTTCAGGTCCATGTTCAGGTAGATCTGCTCAGTTTACTCCTCTATTGAGTCACAATAACAGTATAATCACACACTCACGTTGGTCACCATGTGCAAGCAGATGAGATTTATTTGACAACTTTTACATTTTGCACTGTACTTGTTACTATTGTACTGACTTTAGATGAATCCCTTTGCATACTGTTGTTGGTTGTAATCACCCTGAGTAAGGCTTAGATGCAGTGGTGGAACAAGTACTCAGATCTTTTACTTAAGTAAAAGTGTCAATACCACGATGCATAAGTACTCCATTACAAGAAAAAGTCATTCATTTAAAATCTTACTTAAGTAAAAGTACAGAAGTATTACTGTATAATTAGGGCTGTGAAAGTTAACGCGATAATAACGCGTTAACGCAAATTCGTTTAAACGCCACTCATTTTTTGACGCATTAACGCAAATTGTGATTTTTAGGTTGTAGTGGCTCAGTTTTAAAGCTTTTTAAGTTTTGGGGAAATAATGGAGGGAACTGTTTTGGAAAACACTTTCAGGATTGTCTCAGCGTACGAGAGACATCGCAACCTGTGGTGGGGTTCATCGTCGAGGGCATAACCTTATCCTAACTCCCCTTTCACCTTAACCTTTTCTTCTTGCCCTTACTGTGTCCTTTATCCTAACCCTCACCTTGTCTGCTTTGCCCAGATCCTTACTCCCCATCTATTGGACATCTGTTTGGCTACAAAAACACTTGGACTTGTAGAAAACTTTTTTGAGAAAACTGAGTGACATTTTGTGTTTTGTGGCAGCTGTTAAAAGAACATGCAGCCTCATAAAGATCAATACTTTCTAATAAGTCTGAGATGAAGCTGTGTGCTGAAGTAGCAACTTTAGAAGAGTTTTAATTGACAAACGACTGAAAATACTTTTCAAGTGTGCTGCTAAACCTGTACCTGTACAATGACAATAAAGGAAATCTAATCTAAACTAAAGGTTAGAGAGAGTCTTTCTTTAAAGGTGAAAGATGAAATGACTCTCTGTAACTATAAACGAGAGACTTCACTTGTGACGGATGTCGTTCTTTCATCCCACGTTGTCACAGAGAACATCTTATCAGATGGCGGCGGGGTTGTTAATGGCTGCTGCACATCCAATCCTCCCTACCTCAGGGTGCCCATCAGCAGCCAAGCAGCTGGGCGCCGCTCTCCTCTCCGGGGTTAGACATTCAGCTTTTGGATCAAAGCAAGGCGGATAATCTCCGAAGGCTTCTCATCCCTTCACAGTTACATCAAAGTCAGCTTCTCAGCTTCACACTGTTGATTGATGCTCCTCCAGCAGGCGTTGGTTCAAATCTTCGCCGTGACTCAGATGTGACAAGGTGACGACTCTTCATCAGGCTCTTACCTCCCTGTTAGCCAGGCTTGGGATGTGAGAGAGCGTCTTGGACCGAATGTGAATCGTCTAAATGATCAAAATGGTGACATGCTCTTAACAACCTTTGTGGAGACGCCCTCGAGCAAGGCACTTAAGTCTGTAAACGGTGAATCCACATTTTATCTCACCTTTCTTTTTCCTTTTATTTTCAACTATCTTCGCAAAGCTCATTTTTTGGGTGGACCGCAGAGGGCCAGCCACACAAACGCAAAAGCCTGTCACTGAGTGATGAAGTTACACGATTGGTCGGCCGAGTGTTGGAGTTTCCTCATTGGCCGTTGCTCTTTCAAAATGAAAAGGCAGGAACAGTCCTTTGTTTACGTTTTCAGAGGGGCGTGTCAGCGGTTCCACTCACTGGTGCGAGTGCTCCTCTGTCGGCACATTTCCTCCAGATCCGTTTGAAACTAAAAGTAATGTTGACATATTGTGTCGTTAGCATGTGACTTATTAGTATCGTCAGTCCCGTGAGTTACGTGAGTCACTACTTACGTGAGTCGCCAGTCAGTGAAGTTAACATCAACCACGACCGTTTCCTAACCCTACCTAAGTGGTTGTGTTGCCTAAACCTAACTTCCTGTGAAAACAAAAGTTTATTTTGAAAGGACACTATTTATGTAACGAGCGTGTATTGACACGCTGTCCCTGGTCCGTCCAAAAGTAATGCTAGAGGGGTAGCCTGTGTGTCGGTCTCCAGTGCTGAGGGGCGCTGACAAAGTGGCGGTATTCGATGAGTCGGGAGTGAGAATGTGTTGGTGACAGAGGACGTCTTAACACGGCGAGTTGGAGAGGGTCTGTATTTGCATATAGTTGAAAAATCTCAACAAATGAGCCCGTCTAGCGCGACGCGTCCAGCTCACGAAACCAGGACCAAGCTGTAAAACTAGGCAATCTAGTTCTAAAATGAAACCAGATTCAGCAGTGGCATCACCTATTTCTCATTTAAAATATTTTCAGAAGTAGATTTTGGTGGATTGTTTAGACGGAATAAAAGAAAGTTTAAGGCCGCCATGTTGTTTCCTGTTTGAAACGGCGAGCAGAGAACCAGGGACCAATCAGGTGCATTCCACCCGCTCGTCGGACCTGGTGGACATGTGCCGCTGGATTTAACATTACAGACATGACGACTGACTATTAGTGGAACAACTTAGCCACAAATTCACAGACTGACTGAACACGGTCAAGATGTATACTGGGTTTGGACCGAGTCTTGTTTCTCCTTTGAGTTCTTTTGTTTCCTCATTTGCTTCACGACCTTCTTCTTTCTTCTTTTACGTTTCCCTTTCCTCCTCTACCTCTCCTCATCTTCCTCCTTCTTATCTTCCTCTCAGATGAGTGTGAGCTGCAGTTGAATCCAGACAGCAGCCTTATTGATTTGATTGATAGAGCAGCTCAGGCTTCCTCCTCTCCTCTCAGTGGGACTCTTTGACATGTCGGCTCTGTGATAATCAGCTTCTGTAGAGAATCCTACTGTCATATTACCCAGATTTTGATGCAGGGATGTAATTTACATAGTGTATTTCATGAAGTTCTCCACATCATAATTTTCAACTCCGACCCCCAAACAATCAACCAGGAAGTCAGAAAGATGATGGGTGTGTTTACAGAGCAAGCATTCACATCATTAATATTTATATGGTATAATCATTATAGTGTTGAGTTATGAAGAAGGACGGGACATGAGCAGGGTGTCTATGGGGTCATGTTTGCCCAACTTGATCTCATGGGAGGGCCAGATACAGATACGTCATTTTAATGTCATGATACAGCCCTGTCTCCTAAAAATTAAGTTTCAATTAGGGCGGTCAAAGTTAACTCGATAATAACGTGTTAAAGCTGAAAAACCAACCTTGTCATACTAGCTTGTCGTGAAGGAGGCTAAATAACGCTCCAAACTTGTGTTAATTTTGGCGAGGAAAAACTGACATGGCCATTTCCAAAGGGGTCCCTTGACCTCTGACCTCCAGATATGTGAATGAAAATGCGTTCTATGGGTACCCACGAGTCTCCACTTTACAGACATGCCCACTTTATGATAATCACATGCAGTTTGGGGCAAGTCATAGTCAAGTCAGCACACTGACACACTGACAGCTGTTGTTGCCTGTTGGGCTGCAGTTTGCCATGTTATGTCTTGAGCATATTTTATATGCTAAATGTGGTACCTGTGAGGGTTTCTGGACAATATTTGTCATTGTTTTGTGTTGTTAATTGATTTCCAATAATAAATATATACATACATTTGCATAAAGTAGAATATTTGCCCACTCCCATGTTGATAAGAGTATTAAATACTTTACAAATATTTCTTTAAGGTACATTTTGAAAAGATAAAAAATGTGTTTTTCATTGAGAGAAAATTACTTTCTTGTTCCCTTCATGATTTCAATGTGCACGCGGCACTAGCCTCAGGTATCCGGCCGGGAGACAAAGCATCAAGTGTAAAGTTTGCATAAGGAAACATGAGAGGAAATGTAGGAAATTAGAAAAAACAAAAAAATGTTTTTTATGGAGGACAGAACCTACCAAAATCAAAAATAAATTGCTAAATAAATAAATGGCTCGATATATAAATAAATCTCATTACATGTAGCACAAATGATATTAAAAATAAATGTAGTCATGAATTAATTGATAAAATGTGACATAAATTGATATTTCTGTTTCAATTCACTTCTTTATTTATTTATCTTTGTATTAATTCCCTTATGTATTTACTCTTCTGTCCACTCTCATGTTGATAAGAGTATTAAATATTTGACTAATCTCCTGTTAAGGTATATTTTGAACAGATAAAAAAAATGTGATTCATTTTGGTTGTTAGCAACTGTGGCTGAATGATTGTCCACATACTTTTTTTCCTGCATTTTTTTTAGCTTAGTTTTCCTACCTCCATCTGTGATGCTTATTAAAACTCTCGTCCATTCAATCTGCAACATGAACATGTTACACTCTCAGAACTGAGGGTAAGTGGAGAGCTCCTGTTTCATCTCGGCTGGATGCAGAGATGTTCCTGCAGACTTTTAGATGTGCTACACTGGGAGATAATCTGGTGTTTCATGGAGAGACGTCAGCGGTGTAACTTTAAACTGATCCTTTGCTACATCAGCCTGAGGAGATGTCAAAGCTAAACACTGTTATTTTCTTGAAATCACAGGTTTTGATTCTTTTAGCAGCGACGGACTGAAGCAGGGAGACACCAATAAATCAGGATGACTCACAATTAACGAGCTAATTCCCCCTGATCTGTGGTGTGTGAACCCAGACGCCTGAATTGTACCTGTCAATTATGCTGCTGGAAGGGAGACTATTCTGGGATGTAATAAGATCGACCCTGTGAGATGGGAGAGGAGGTACATACGCACTGATACGCTGCAGGAGAGATGACTGCTGAGCTCGTCCTTCATGTGTTTGACAGCTTGGACTTTGTTTCAAGTTTCCTGGAGAGTCATTGGCTGATGGGGAGGAGGGGTAAGAACCCCTGTGACCGAAAGGTTGCTGGTTTTGTTACGACGATCGTATTTTGTTGTGTTCACTCCATCACTAGAAATGTATGCATGTGTAGAACAGGTGTGTACCGGGATGAGGAGGCAGTCAGTTAACCCAACACGTTCTCATCCCAACTCGTCACATACTGACGCTTTGTCAGACCCCTTAGCGCCACTTTTCGGTCACAGTAAACACAACACCAACATACATGTACGTGCTGAGGAGAGATGCTAGACAGTGCTGGCGAGCTAGCCAGGTGTATGGTGGACTGAGACAGCTGGAAGCTCCACTTGAAAGCCCGTCTGGGGACGACCCAATGACATCAATTCCGATAGTTGTTGTTATCACTCTTTCCATCCACCACTATTGGCTTTGTGTTATCAGTCCTACTTGTATTAGCTATTACAGCTGCTAGGCTAATATTGTGGCTGCTTCTCTCTCTCTCTTTCTCTTTCTCTCTCTCTCTCTCTCTCTCTCTCTCTCTATCTCTCTTTATCTATCTATCTATCCCCCCAGCCGGTCTCGGCAGATGGCTGCCAGCCCTGCACCCGGTTCTGCTCCAGGTTTCTTCCCTGTATTAGGGGAGTTTTTCCTGGCCACAGTGCGCTTGGTGGATACTGTTGGGTCTCTAAACTATGGTGTACGGTCATAGAACTGCTCTATATATAAAGTGTCCTGAGATAACGTCTGTTGTGATTTGACGCTATACAAAAATAAATTGAATTGAATTGAATTGAATGCTTAATGTTGCTTAGGTTTAGTCAACAAAAGCACTTGGTTCGGTTTAGGAAAAAACAACATGGTTGGAGTTAAAATGACTAAGTTTGTGCAGTGAAAACGTGACACGAACAATCAGCTGATTGTAAAGTGAAAGTGAAATGTAACACACAGGACGTGAACAGCGGTCTCCTGGATGAAAGCCCTGTGTTTGCTGGAACCATCCACCTCTTTCTCTCTTTAAACTACGTCACCACAGCACTTTCCCTGAGTGTTTACTGTTGCCGCAGATGGGTTGCAGTTAATAGGACTCATACTGGCACTAAAGGGTGCTTTGTTTGGCGGTATCGAATGCCGATGGCTGTTACAAATCATCAGTATTTGACGCCTTTGAAATGAAAACAGCCCAGTTAACCGGCTACCAGCTCCCGCAAGTGATTGGCTCTTTCTGGATGACTGCCCATCACATAAAGAGCCAAGATGGAGTCGGTCTGCATGGGGCAGCACACATCTTACAACATATTCTCGCTCCCAATTAAACAATAAACATAACCTACGGAGCAGGACGAGACATGACAAATGGCTTGTATATCTTCCTGTTTCCCTTTTTGAATGATAAATATAGACTACCGCCACCTGCTGGTGTGGAGAGTTATTTCCTCTCACGCAGGCGCAGAACGTTCGTGGTAACTGGCCGTCAGCTGTAGTCTTTGCGGTGTGTTCAAGTGCAACTTGACAAAGGACAAAGGCGACATGAGGCAACGCAACAGCAACTACAGCAAATACCAACTAGGAGACACAAAACCTGCACAATGTGTGGAAATGAAGTCGGGAAAAAACAAAACAACAACCCCGTAACAATCAGATAGGATGGCAGCTGGATTAATGGGTAGAAAATGTGTACATTGAGCTGGGGGTGAAGAGGTGGAAAGCGGGCTGATGGTGGGTGGAGGAGGCAGAGATGTGTTCGGACAGCATCAGCACATTTCCTGCTTCCTCCTGTCAGCTCTTATCTGCCCATCTGCCTGTGATGACTGAAGAGGAGTCTGTGAAAGCACAAGGTTAACATAATGTTGGTGAAATGAGATCTGCTCCGATAACAGGTCTGAAGCAATCTCTCTGGACAGGAAGTGTTCATTTCCTCTACAGGCTGAAGGTAATTACCTGGCTGGAACTGTTGCATGTGCATGATGGGATTTCACTCATTTAGCTTGCTGTTTTTTTTCAGGCGGCTGATATCTTTATCTCACGAGACGTGGAGCCAAGGGAGGGGATTTCTGCAGGTCCGTCTGTTCGTTCAACGCGTTGGTCCGCTGTGAGATGCTGTGACGAGTACCGGATGTCATGTGAAATTATATGTGGACATTCAGGGTCTCCAGAGGATGCATCCTAATTATCTGGTGATCCCCGTTTCCTCTAGAAGCACCAACATTTAGAACTGTGCACGTGGAATATTAATTAATGTAGCTGGCAGATTCACATTCACTGAGCACATTCCTGTTCTCCAGAGGTCGAACCCTTTAGATACACATGTGAAACCACGCTCTAATGTTTGTATCGACACTGGTGGTATGTACATGAGTACATTTACTCAAGTACAAACCTGAGATACTTGTACTTTACTTGAGTATTTCCATTTCCTGCTTCTTTCCACTTCTACTCCACTACATCTCAGAGAAAACCAGCGATTAATAATGCATCAATCACATCATCAATATGTATATTAATAATATCACAGGTGGACCACACTGCCTGTTTTTAAATAA
>CAKAOI010044866.1:0-29240 GCA_916701655.1 Sebastiscus albofasciatus | reverse complement strand
ATAGTAGAATAACTGTTGTCATTTTGATTCAGTGTTTAACACATAACTAATTACAAATGAATGATTTAATACATTTATGGAGAAATTCCCACACATGTGAACGTTCAATAATGTCAGTTTAGTTTTTTTTTCCAGGATTAGGTTTTGTGACATTTCTGCTTCATTAGACGGCTCTAATGGAGAGTGATCGTACACGTGGAGGTCAGAGAGAAGACCGACATGCAACACGTGTGAGCATGATTTGACACCTTTAGCCTGCAGAATCACCGTGATTACCCAACATGCCGTTTGGTTTGATGGCAGATGAACTGAACTGTGTGATGAGGAGACGATGCAGAATGGACAAGAAATGGTTATTCGTGCTTTCCTAAGACTCTCCCACCGAAAGCTCCGTCACGCTGTCGTCACCATCACACACACACGCACACACACACACGACCATCAGTAGCCTTTATTTGATGTACATCAACCATCCTGCAGCTCAACATCTGTGTGTGTCGGCTACTGTTGATGCTCCATTAAAACTTGTCCCAGAACTCCAGTTCAGTTTTTTGTTTTCTTTCTGTTTTCAGACAAAAATGTTAATATATCCAACATGTTTCAATTAAAAACGGTGTATTTAATGCTCAGGTGCATGATTACTTTAAGTACGGATGTGTTGAGGTTAGAGCTGCAACACTTGAGTAATGAATTAGTTAACTATTTAATTAATTAATCAACTATTTTGAGTAATTTTTTAATATATATATAATATAATATAATATAATATGACTTTTGTCTCTTGAACGTCTGACTTCTCATAATATTATGACTTTATTCTCGTAATATTATGACTTTTATTAATATTGTAAAACATTTCCAGAAAGTTTATCGACGTATAAATCAGTCAAATCGTCTAAAAGCCTTAAACTGTGTCAGATGGCTGATAATATATATTATCGATGATTAAATGAATCACAGAGGAACATCCTGATACTCATTTCATGTCTGCATTACAATCCGTTTTATCTCAAAGCAGCAGGACACATTGACACTCAACTGATTACAGTAAATTAAAGCAGCCTCTTCGGTTCATGGGACAATAAGACAAAATAAAGAGCTGATATGTTTCCTCTCTTTTCAAAGGAAGGCCGGAGTTTCTGAGGATCGAAGGATCAAAAACCTTTCCATTGGTACATGTCATTGTTCTGGAGCAGAAAAAAAAGACATTGAGCCTCTAATAGAATTAATAAGTTATTTTATTTCTATAAATAGATTAAAAATACAAATTTACAATGATTTACTTTCGACACACAACAACATTATGAACGTACAGACAGCCTCTGCTTCGGCCGAATCTGACTCTTCATGAGAACTCCCAACCTGTTGGTGTGACGGAGGTCGTAAACGGGGGTCTGCAGCTCCACAGTGTAAACGTAACATCGTGTCCATGCACACACACACACAATAAAGAATCATTTAAGGCCCAATCTGTACCTTGTTTGAGCGAAATGAACAAACATAATGAATAATCTTGAAGGCTTTCTTTCACTCCTGTGAACAATCACAACTGATGAAACTGAACTTGATCGTATTAAAAGACCCGTCAATCAATCTGAAGGTGGCCGCAGGCATCAGTCATGTGTTCTGCTCTTTTCTTTCTATTCTGCTCGCCTGATTTTACTTTAAATGAATTCAACTTTAGGCATGTTGAGTACTTTGCAGGAAGGATGTAGCTTAGTGTGACTTCATATCAGATCAGATTTTTGATCATGAAAGCTGCGTAAGAAAAATGAAGTGCACAAAAATCCTGCAAGAGTCACAATCACTGTTACAACCCGGCTCAAAGGAGGGGTCGTCACAATCACTGTTACAACCCGGCTCAAAGGAGGGGTCGTCACAATCACTGTTACAACCCGGCTCAAAGGAGGGGTCGTCATAATCACTGTTACAACCCGGCTCAAAGGAGGGGTCGTCACAATCACTGTTACAACCCGGCTCAAAGGAGGGGTCGTCATAATCACTGTTACAACCCGGCTCAAAGGAGGGGTCGTCATAATCACTGAAATAGAAACAGAAATTAAGAGTTGTATCAGTTGTTCAAAGCGTGTTTTGGTCGTGTTGCGTCGGCCACATTGTTAAATTTACCATAAATCTTAATGTGAGAATGATTCAGCAAAACATTAAATCTATCAGTACATCATAATTAAGATTTCAAGCAGCATAGTCATAAAAAACAAAATGCATACGGGATGAAGAGTTTGGTACAAGCCCAGCTCGTACGTACAGTAATGATCTGCTCTCTTGTAAGAAATATAGTATTAGTGATGTCAGAATAAATGAGTGATGAGACGTGTTCCCGGTGAGAAAACTGCAGTATCTGAGTTTATATAAATATTTCTCCACGATTAGTGAAAATACTGGAATGTTATGATGTCGTCCACGCTGCTAAAATACTGACCGGTAAGATGTTCAGTTAAAAACCTCACAGTGTTGTGTGATGTAAGTGAAATAATACCAATACCACATTAGACATGTAGATGTTTTCGTAGTGTATCACCTGGTTATTAAAGGGACTCTTTGTAACTTTCAGAAATGCTTCTTAACAGCGACACCTGTGGCCGTGAAGTCAATGAAAGTCAGCGTCGGGCTCGCGCTGGCTCGCTCTAAATAGACATGAAGGAGCATCGCTAAAAACAGTGAGGCGACACACGTCAGCTAAAAGCACAATATCACTCTATATTTCAGCTGCTTGGCAGTAATGTTAGCTGACCAGACGCAGGTCTCTCCATGAATCAATGCTGGCGTTACCGTCTCCAACCGGGTGACGCTGATAACGTTTCTCTCTGCAGAGCCCCGTCACTTCACGAGACACGGGAAACCTCTGCTGGTCTGGAGGAGCTGCAGCAGTTATTTCTGCACAAACGTCCACTGAACATTCACTAGATATTCTCAGAGCTAAACTAACTCTTCTGCAGGGTGGAGTGAGCAGCATGCACGGGAGAGGTGGAGAGAGAGAGAGAACGCGCGCTGCGTTAGTGAAGGCAAGCAGAGGAGGAGAGGCTCCGGCCACACGCGAGCGAGCATATGTCCCGACCCGGTACATTTATACGCTTAAAAGGTTACAAACAGTCCCTTTAACGATGTCAGTCACAGTTTTGTACTCATCAAGTTTCAGACATAAACCAAGGGTTTTCTATCTGTTCTGCCAGACGCTGCCGTTTCCCGTCCTGGTCGGTTCACTCATGAGTCTCTCTCGTCTGTCCGAGTACGCCGGTCGGCCCGGAGGCAGGAGGATGTAGTGTGTGGCGCTGGCCTGTCTGCCGTCCTTCAGAATGGGAACGATGCAGGGAGAGAACGGAGCCGCAGGGGGCGCTCTTTCACTCTGCTGTCTCTGTAATGCCTTACTCACATATTTGGGGTTAGCAGCAAAGCTCTGCGTGGCAGGCATCACGCCGTTGATGTAGATCGGAAGGCTTTTGGGACTCGGGGTACGCGGTGGGCAGGGTGGGACTAGAGGGACCCGTGGAGGAACTTTGGGAGGCTTGTCTTCCTCGTTGGCGCTCACAGTCTTTGAGGGAGGCTTTGGCGGGATGGGGATACGAGGAGGAACGAGTGGCTTGTCAGTGGGGCTGCTGGGGAGAGGCTGAAACCGGAGTCTAGATGATTGGTCCACATGCTGGTGGTCGTCTCTCTGGAGAGCTAGAGCCCAAAAGCCGCTTCCTCTACCAGTCGGTCTGTCCTCCCTGCTCGGCCAAGAGAACGCCACGGAGTCGGTCCCGGCACCACCGGCCCGCAACGAGCCCTCCTGGTAGGCGTAGTTCACCTGGCCAAAGTCTCTGTTCGTGCCCCTGCACACGGCCTTGGGGCAGCTTTTGGGCAAAAGGCGCCGTCGGTCGCTGGTGAAAAACTCCACCTCGCTGTCGGCGGCCTCGTCAGACATGAGCTCCTCGGGGTCGGGCAGAGGCGGCAGCGGTTTGGCTTCTCTCTGGTGGCCCCCGAACGCGGTCCGTCTCTGGAAAGAAGGGACCACCTGGTCTCCCTCATGGGGCCGTAGGACGTGATCAGACGCTAGGCGGTACGTATCGGAGTAGAAAGGAGACTGGGAGACGGAGATGTTGTCTGGGAAAGGGAAAAACAGTCAGGTATTAAAAAGGGCTGTGATGTGATACGCGATAACGTCGTTGAATATCGTGATATCAATATTACTTGTGATAAATAAACAGATATTAAAGTGAACTCAGTTCTGCCTTTTGGGTGCTTTTATTGAGCTGAACACAAAAGAAACCAATAGAGGCGTCACGACATACCGGTACTGTACCGACGATAACCGTGATATTTAAAAATGAAATACTGATATCATGTTAATAATACACATATGATAATAAAGTATAAATAATCCAGTGCCTCTTAAATCATTTTATATATATACACAGTAGGGCTGCACAATTAATCGAATATTAATCGCGATCACAGTTTTGGTTTCCCACATTTAAATGAACATGATCTCCTGAGATATTGACGTTTAAAATGCTCGTTCTGCTCGTAGAAAACTCTGCTACACATCAAATCAAGCGCTTCCTAAACTAACAGCCAGCTGGTGATCCAGATGTTTAAGCTTCACTTTTGGGTATAGATATTATCTATACAACCAATGTGATGAAATAAAGAGCATGAAGCAGTTTATCTAGCCTTTTATTGTTGATCACTTTGCTCTCAAAGTGCACCAGATTGAAGCATTTAACTTTAAAATGGAGCTAACAACGGGGTGAATAATCCTGTATTTATTCATATTGCAGAAAAAAAAATAATTGCAACGTCTGCTAATGTGTTAATTTGTACAGGAATCTAGCACAGCATGGAAGTGAAAGCAGTACTCTTCATTTTAATGTGAAAGTGCAATAAAAATATGTTGTCGCTAAAAATCAATGAATAATCGAGATCTCAATATTGATCAAAATAATTGTGATTATCATTTTGTCCAAAATCGTGCAGCTCTAATATACAGTTATGATTACAGACTCTCTCTCTCCACCTCACTACTCGTATTTTGAGTGTAATTCATTTGCCAAAAAGTTAAAGATGAATTTGACTGATAGCGTTATTTAAATCGTGAAGTGAAAATCTGATATTGTGACAGCCCTCGGCAGCAATAAAAACAGAATGATAGCTACATTTTAAAGTGCAGTTTTCTACCGATACTCTCTTTCATCCAACTCAAAGAAAGAGTGCAATATTGCAGTCTTTCGCGATGTGTTTCTTGCAAATTGACTATATTGTGTGGGATTAAACAGTAAATTAAACTGTCCACTAAGAAACCGTTGCCTTGTTATACGAGGTTTTGCTGTCACTGTTGTTCCCTTCACTGCACAAACAATCCTCAGAGGAAGAGACATGGAAAACAACTTCCAATGAGGGAACAACTTAAAGTGCAGTGATGGTGTAGGAGGGAGAAAATACCAGGCGGAGTGAGCTGCCCACTCCACTTCACCTCCTGTTTTGCTGAAGGTATCTTACAGGAAACGAGAGCAAAAACAAGTTTGAAAACAACCGCTTAACCTATCACCTTCTTCGTCAAACATCAGCCACAACACCCTGATTAACACGGGAATCGGCATTATCTGCGGGGCAGGCCTTAATCTTAACGGAGCTTCCCATAACCTTCTCTCTCTGTGGAAACATCCGCCGTGCCCCAGACGGCAGGAGCAGCTGCTGCTTCCCCTCCTCCTTCACCCCCGCTCTCTCCTCTGCTACACAGCTCAGTCCGGTGATGACAAAACGCACCTCAGCCCTGTCTGCACGCCGTTTTCTTAGTCAAACAGGGTGTAAACGCCAGCCTGAGTTGTATAAATCAACCTGATTTAATGTTGACGTTAAGAACATTCATAATTTAGTTCAGCAAAAACTCTTTAAAGGTCCCATATTATAAAAAAGTGAGATTTTCAAGTTTTTTTTATTATAAAGCAGGCTTAAGTCCTATATAAATACTGTGAAAGTATCGAAACGCTCAATCCACAGGGAAATACACACAGCCCGCATTCAGAAACTCTTCATTTCAAACAAGCTGTCAGGATTTCTGTCCATTTGTGATGTCACAAATATACAATATTTAGACCCTTGACTCAGTTTTAAACGTAAACATTCTAAATGTGTCCCAGTTTATTCCTGGTTGCAGTGTATGTGAATAACATCAGCTGACAGGAAGTAAATATGGACCCAAGCTTTTGCCTCGCAACGCAATTCTGTTGCAATTCTGTAAAAATGCGCTAAAACGGAGCGTTTCAGACAGAGGGGTGAATACAGGTATATTCAGACAGACAGTGTGAGGAAAATAAAGTTGTTTTTGGACATTACAGCATGTAAACATGTTCTAGTAGGAACACAAAATACAAGTATGAACCTGAAAATGAGCACGATATGGGACCTTTAAGTGTTTCACAACGATCCAAAAATATTTAAAAGAATTTAAAATATCTCTGACATTTTGTTTTTGAGATATGTGTCTGCAAAATGTTATCAGTGTTTGGTTTATTTTAATTTAATTTGACAGATAATCATGTGTGCTGTGTGTCATGTTCCTTTCTATCTGTCAAGGTTTAAGTTAAATCTAATGACGCTCAGCCCGACATATAAACACGTTATAAAAGCAATTCATTTTCAAAAAAACATTCCTGCAATTATGAATATTAATATTATAGTATTCATTAGATATATTAACTGAGATTCTGCCAAATTCACAAAAGCATTTAAACCATCAGAAGAGCATCGGTGCTAGTTGTAAACAGTTTTTATAATATGTAAAAGACTCACAGTTAAATTGCGCTGGCTGTGGTTGGAGCTCCGTCAGGTTCTGTTCCATGTCAGCACTCAGGCCAAAGCGCTCTCTGCAAAGCAAGCGAGGTTGAGAAATCCATACAGAGCTGAACATGTGTGTAAATCATTCCTACACATAACCTGTCATGAGTTAGTCATTATACGTGTGAAATAACAAGCGTGACATATGCTTAAAACAGAACATATGTTCCGTCCTCCTTCGTGTATTTACATTATGTAACGGCGTTGGAAGTTGCTCGACGTCTCCGAGACGTTTTCTTCACGTTGTATTTTCTCTTTATTGACCAAATCTACCTTTTACTAATACCGTCTGCTCTGTACGTACAACATCTATTCATGTCTGTCTTAATGTCATCCTGGATGATGGCTCTCTCCTCCGCTGCTTTTACTGACATTTCCTTCCTTATCCGATGTCTATGGTCTAAGGCAAGGATGCCCAAACTGGAACTCAATGGAGGGCCACGGTCCAAAATTAAACACCTATTGTAATGCATTATTAAGATGCAAAATTAATTGTAAATGTAATATGTTTTACTAAAACTGCATGTGATGATCATAAAGTGGGCATGTCTGTAAAGGGGAGACTCGGGGGTACCCAGAGAACCCATTTACATTCACTGATCTGGAGGTCAGAGGTCAAGGGACCCCTTTGAACATGGACATGACAGGTTTTCCTCACCAACATTTAGCCCATCTTTAGAGCGTTGCCTCCTTCCTGACATGCTAACATGACATGACGGGTACTAATGGAGTCCTTTATTAGGTATTCTAGTTTCATATGATGCCACTATCTTCTAGCCATAAACCCGAGCCTGGTACGGCCTCCAAACGACAGTAAGGTCGGTTGGGTCTTTTAATAAAAAAAAAGAATTTGCTAACATCTGGCGGGCCGAATCAAACCTGATGGAGGGCCAACTTTGGCCCGCGGGCCCCACTTTGGACAGCCCTGGTCTAAGGGTAGAAGGAGTTGTATGTTGTACAGACTATAAGAGAGAATTCATGATTTTGGGCTACTTAAATAACAATAAGAGGATTCATTTGGGGAATCATTTTCAGTGAGTCTTTAGTGTTATGTGTTTGGTTTTTGGAAGGGCTGCAGAATTAATCAATTTTAGCAAAATCGCAATATGGCCTACCGCAATGTTCACATCGCAGGAGGTGCAATGTGTGAATGTGTGTGTTTTAAATTAAAAAATTAAATTAAAAAAATTAAAATTAAAATAAAAAAATTTAATTAAATAAATTCAATTTTTTTTTTAAATTTAATTAAATATTGTGGTGCTGCAGAGACGTCCTGGCCCACACATCATATTCTACAGACTTAAGAAAACATCTTTGTTTGGTCAAAAAACAAAATAATCACACCATAATTATTCTAATATGTTTTTTAATGAAAATGAGAGTAATGATATAAAATGATCCTTCCCTCTAAAATCAAAAATCATATCCCAATCATATTTTTCTAAATCGTTCAGAACTAGTTTTTGGATGCAAACATCAGTTAAATGCTGAACTTTATTTTTTCTAGTTTGTTTAAAACAAAACAACACAAAAATAATGAAATCATTTTGGCCCAAGTATTAAATATGAATAGAGGCAGAATAATACGCCTGATATTGTTTGATGTTTGAAAGTTAAAGTTTGTGTTGTCACACTATGTAATAATAATAATAATAATAATAATAATGATGATGCTTGTTCCCGTTTTGTTTCTCTCAGTGTTGGCGTGGTGTCTGCGTACCTGCTCAGGTCATGTTGTCCCCAGTAGTTACTCTGACTCTCGGCCATGTTGTGGAAAAAAATAGTGTTCTTAAAAAGCAGGAAGGTCCGTTTGGTATCTGAACACAAGTCGGCTCCATGAAACCCATCACAGCTTCATGCTCGCCAGCAGAACGCTGTCGGAGACAAACAGAGAACTTGGTGTTAGAGCTGTTTTTACCAGTCGTACATTCACATCTTGTTGCAGCAGAAAACACACAAAAAAAACCTTTGCATTACATCACTCTTTTCATTTGTTCCAGTCACACCTTCGTCAGTGTGAAACAGTCTTTAACGGGGCATATAAACAGTGCACATCTGGAGCACAACCAGCTGCATGCACCCACCCTACCAGGCAGGTCGAAGAACAAAAACACAAACACATTCATCACCTATAGACAAATCATTTATATTATTATTACTTACATTCCTCTACATGGTTTCAGGTGAGCCTCTAAGAAACAACAGTCAACAACAGAAGCCCAGTGAACGACTTCAGTCTGCTCCGGCAGCTGCCATGTGGATCTCTTTGTGGTTCCAGCAGCTTAAAGCCGTTTGTCTGATGAGCAGGCCTATTGCACAACCTCTGGGTCAGATGTGGGAGGGCAGCAGTACTCCTCGCCCTCCTTCCTCTCCGTGACCATGAAACCCGACAGTATCCGCCCTCACAACACGGGCTAACTGTGCAGCAATTCTGCTATACAAACTACACCACTGAGACACACGTATAATAATAATAATAATAATAATAATAACAATAATAATAATAAATGTCTGTATGAAAGTGTTCTGGAGACCAGAAGCAGAAGGAGGATGAAACCTGTCTCTATCTGTAATGACAAAAAGTTTTGTTTTGTATTAAAATGAATCTGTACAGGATACGACACCCTACTGTCCTTTCTTGTACGACTCTCTCATCAGAAAAGGAAAAACTTGATGGAAGAAACCTCAGGACGAGCAACAAAGGAGGGGACCGATACCGGTACGTTAATCTCCATACTGAACCAGGTTTTAAGTGTCACCTCTTGTCCGCACATCAGCAGACATAATTATCGGCTGAACTTCCATTATAACTATAATTCAATTACATTTGTTTCAACCCTGGTAGGGCTGCACGATTTTGAGAAAATATCTAATTGTGATTATTTTGACTGATATTGCAATTGCGATATGATTTGCGATATTAGAGGGAATGATATGTTTTTACATCATTATCACTGAAAAATGATTATGGTGTGATTTTTACGGGGATCTGTACCAAACCGAGATGCTTTCTTTAGTCTGTAGAATATGATGCGTAGGCCAGGACATCTCTGCAGCACCACAATATTTAATTTAAAATGCTATTTTGACACATTTCACCTTTAATAAATATTGCACCGATTGCAAATTTGAAAATTGCAGTTGGCCATATTGCAATTTTGATCAAATTTGGATAAATTGTGCAGCCCTAATCCCCTAGTCATCCTGCTTTTTATGTGCAAGGGGACACATTAGCCTTGCTTCCTTGGCTTTACTCACAAGGTGGAAGGTCAAAGGTCATGTTAAACACACCGTTTGATGACTGAAGGGATTGAAAACTGAGAGAAGCCTCCTGTCCCATACCCGGTAAGTACTCATTCCCTTCCAGCTTCCTGCAGCCCTGACTCTTCAAATATAGATAGCAATATAGAGTACGGTCTAAAACCTGCTCTATATATAAAGCGTCTCAAGATAACTTCTGTTATGATCACGTATGTCTGGGTCAAACTGATAAATAAAAGCAGATGATTATGATAACTTCTTTATTTCTCATGCAGATTACCACCTAATTGACATTTGTATATTATTAAATGAATATAAAGTAGGACAGCTTCTCTATTTACTGACTTTTATTGACTATTTCAAACGCTTTTCAAATGACTGTACACCGTACAGTGTATAATTCAAATAAACTATAATACAGTACAATACCGTATTTAAATATAGCTTACTGTAGTTTAACTTTTCATTAGGGTATAGCCTAAAACAGTATTGTGCTGTTTACAGATACAGTAACGTCAGTAGAGCATAACAGGCTACTAAACCACAGCTTGGTGGTGCTTTCAGTGCATTTCTAAATTTAATAAATCTACTGAAAATAAACTGTAGCTATCACCATCTATTATAACAATAAAATAGAAAATATATAATTGTTTTCCAGATGTTGTCATGTATGAAAAGACCCAAAATGAACACTGTAAGCTGTTGATCAGTGTAACCGTGATCACTAGAAGCGGTTTCTACTGTACTTTACTTTGTGAAGAACTGATGGAGGCTTCATGCTTCATGATCATATTATATTATATCATATATAATAAAACGGTTCCCAATCTCCCACAGTCAACCGCTGCATGTCTAGATGAAATACCAACAGAAAACACTATAAATGTGAGTTCCTGTCTGTAGAATTGAACCAATTCACCTGCTAACCACTAATTACAGTCGTCACCCCCTCCACCACTCCTACTCACTCAGAGGGCAACGCAAGGTCTCCGTTTTACTATCACACTGCAATCTCATTCTTCAAAGTGCAGCTTTGTTTCATGTCACTGACGGGCCTACGGTCGACGTGGGAAGCACACAATGCAGAGCATGCATAATGCAGCACGGAACCCACCACAAACAAAAAGTGACCCATGCGTCTATTTGCATATTTATGTCATCCTTAAAACAACCGACCCGTGGCGTCATTTCCGCCAGTGATCCTCGGAGATGGAAGACGCTGAACAATTACGAATTCTGCCGGCAAGTACTCAGAGTCCATGAATGGAGCCACTCTCAGGCATGAATGGGGCTTTGTGTCACTTCGGTGGCGCAGTGAAGCAAGCCTGAAAAATACAAGTGAACTCTCCCATGAGGTTAGGACTGAAGATACGCCATGGAGACAGGCAGACGTGGCCGAGCTATGAGCTCCGGGCCTCTAATCCCCTGCAGGAGGATTGTGCATGCTGGCGAGGTTGAAAGGAGAAGCCAGAGAGGCTGACAAACAGTTTGTTTATCTCCTGCAGGAGCCTTGATGTGTTGTTGTCTTTGGCTGTCTCCACCTCACGTTCATTCACTGACTGGACCTTTACTGATCATTTCATTATGGTGCTTTACATCACTGGATTACAACGGGCTGTTCATTCACTCACAGCTCCGCAGGCTTCACAACATTTCACAACATCAGCAAGTAGAGCTGCACCATTATGGCCAGAATGATAATCACAATTATTTTTTCATTAATATTGACGATTCACGATTATTTATCATGATTTCAGTGATTTTAGCGACAACATATTTTATTGCACTTTCGCATTAAAATAAACAGAGTGCTGTTTTCACTTCCGTGCTGTGCTACATCCCTGTTAAAGCTGAAGTAGGAGAGATCGGAGCAAATATGATTAAAATAAGTTATTTTTATAAAACAGTCGCTATATGGTGACAGTAGTACATGAAACAGGTAACCTGAAAAAAAAAAGCATATGTCCTCCGGTGCTCCTAACGGCATCTGTAAGATTTCACAGACCGGAGGAAAACAAGCAGTAAGAGCTGATCTGAGGTCAGCTGTCTATGAGAGCCGGCTGTCAATCACTCGCCAACTCCAATCAAACGGTCAAACTAGGCAGCGCTGATCAAATATGAATCAATATTCTGTTACGTTAATGTCTATTTCTCTCCTCAGATGTTCTCAGAATCATCTTGTAGCACGGTTTAGCTGGAAAATGAGAAAGATTGTGACGCTGGTCACATGACCGGAGCTCAGCCAATAGGAACGCTCTCTCTCTCTGAAATGACCTGTGATTGGTCAAAGTCTCCCATCACAGGCTAGATGTTCTAAAGCCTGTAAACAGAGCCATGAGGAGGAGCAGAAGTCTAGTTTTCTCTCAGAACACTTGAATTACAATATGCTGAAAGGTTATTATGGGATGTCTGCCCAATGATGCTAAAAATATATACTGCCTACTGCAGCTTTAATGTACGAATTAGGGCTGCACAATATTGGAGAAACTGACATTGCAATATTCTTTTCTGCTATATATTTATATTCACCGTACCCGTTTCTTAGCTACATTTTAAAGTTAAACGCTTCAATCTGGTGCACTTTGAGAGCAACATTTAGCAACATTAAGAGGCTAGATAAACTATTGTATGCTCTTAATTTCATCACATTGGTTGCATAGATATTATCTATACCCAAAAGTGAAGCCAAAACATCTGGATCAACGGCTGGATGTTAGTTTAGGAAGCGTGTGATTTGATCTGCTGCAGAGTTTTCTATGAGCAGAACGTGTATTTTAAAACGTCAATATCTCAGGAGATCATGTTCATTTACATGAGGGAAACCAAAACTATGATCACGATTAATATTTCATTAATATTTCATTAATATTTGATTCGATATATAGATGATAGATAGATAGATAGATATACTATAGATATATATACTATAGATAGATAGTTAGATAGATATTCCCATAGATAGATAGATATACTATAGCTAGGTAGATAGATATTCAATATAACATTATTATCAATAGAATTAAAGTTATTAAATCATGATAAACTGGACTGAACTCCTCACAGCAACTCTACTGTCCCATCACCTCAGCGCCCTCTAGAGGCCGAGCAGAGGACTCAACCAGCCGCAGATAGAGCTTCACTAGGCGGACACAGAGACACCGAGCAGCCGGTCCGGAGAGCAGAGCAGCCGGTCCACATATAACCAGCCGGATAGACGAGCTGGATCAGTCATCAGCCCACACGGTTCAACCAACAGAGTCTGACTCTATAGAGAAACTAATAGAGCTCCAATCCTGGGATATCTTTAATAACTGTTAGTATTGATCTGATCAATAACTGTTAGTATTGATCTGATCAATAACTGTTAGTATTGATCTGATCAGTCACAGCTCCTGGTCGCTCACTCTAAGAGGATTTAAAGCCCAGTTTTAACGTTTTATCCTGAGAGTTAAATGGAAGGAAGTCTTACCGTGGAAACGCAGACTAGTCCTCCATCCTGTTAAAGCTGATCCGGATCAATAGATCAGAACAGTCCGAGGCAGAGTCCCGGTCCAGACTGACCCATGTGCTCCATCTCTCCTCTGATCCTCCTCTGATAACAACCCTGAGCTGAACCTGGTTCTGACAGCGTGACGCGCGTTTAACATCTCCTTATAGACGCATCCAGACCAGCAGCCAGAGTTATAACTCCACCCAGGTCCTCCAGGTCCGCCTTCAAGAGACGACTAAAGACCCATCACACATTAAAAACATCAGGATGAACTAAACTCCATAATAGGAGAAACTAAACTCTATTATAGGAGAAACTAAACTTTATTATAGGAGAAACTAAACTCTATCATAGGAGAAACTAAACTCCATAATAGGAAAAACTAAACTCTATTATAGGAGAAACTAAACTTTATTATAGGATAAACTAAACTCCATAATAGGATAAACTAAACTTTATTATAGGAGAAACTAAACTTTATTATAGGATAAACTAAATTCCATAATAGGAGAAACTAAACTCTATTATAGGAGAAACTAAACTCTATTTTAGGAGAAACTAAACTCTATTATAGGAAAAACTAAACTCCATTATAGGAGAAACTAAACTTTATTATAGGATAAACTAAACTCTATTATAGGAAAAACTAAAAAGAAACTAAACTTTACTATAAGAAAAACTAAAAAGAAACTAAACTTTATTATAGGAGAAACTAAACTCCATCAGGAAAAACAAGGTATGGCTTATAAAGCAACAGTGGTGGAAAATAACCAGGCTACATTTGTGTTTTTTGTTTTGGACTATACAGTATATTGTACTATATATATTGTATTTAATTAAATTTATATTTAATCCACTACTTTTAACAGACAACTATAGTCACTAGTTACTTTGCAGTATAATAATAATAATTATTGCACATTTGTAATAAACAATCTGTCATATAATACAAATTTACAATTTACAGAAGAGTGTGCCTTATCAACAGAAAAAAGTAATAAATAAATAAAAAATAATAATAATATTAAATATACAAACCAAAAACTAAATAAAGTAATGTCAATGAAAATGTCATAATATAGTATGCCATGAAAAGGTTAATGTCAAAGAATAGTATGCCTTAAAAGAGTCATATTACAGCATACCCAAAACATTTAAGAAAATGTCACAAAAGGTCACAAAAAGTCACAGCCATAAAAATGCCATAAAAAGTAAGTATAGATTGTCATAAAAATATCAAAGTATAGTATGCCAAGTAAGAGTCATAAAAATATCATACAAAAAGTCATAGCCATAAAAAAATCATTAAAAATGTCATAGTATAGTACGTGATAAAATATCTCATAACAAATGTCGTAGTATAGTTTGCCATTAAAAAAGTCATATCAAATTTCATGAAGAATGTCGCAGTGTTGTATGTCATAAAACATGCCATAGAGAAGTTATGCCAAAAAGAAATTAATAGAAATATTTTTAAAAAGTCAGCCATAAAAATGCAGTGTTAAAGTATTAGTATATTATGCTATAACATGCCATAAAAAAGTCATAGTATAGTAAATCGAAATGCGTCACCACTTCTCTCCTCCAGTTTACATGCTGCTGCTTGCTTCCAGTTAAGTAGTATTAATCTGCAGTATTAATCTGTAGTATTAGTCTGTAGTATTAATCTGCAGTGTTAATCTGTAGTATTAATCTGCAGTATTATTCTGTAGTATTAATCTGTAGTATTATTCTGTAGTATTATTCTGTAGTATTAATCTGTAGTATTATTCTGTAGTATTATTCTGTAGTATTAATCTGTAGTATTATTCTGTAGTATTAATCTGTAGTATTATTCTGTAGTATTAGTCTGTAGTATTATTCTGTAGTATTAATCTGTAGTATTAATCTGTAGTATTATTCTGTAGTATTAATCTGTAGTATTAATCTGTAGTATTATTCTGTAGTATTAATCTGTAGTATTATTCTGTAGTATTATTCTGTAGTATTATTCTGTAGTATTAATCTGTAGTATTAATCTGTAGTATTAGTCTGTAGTATTATTCTGCGTGCCAGCAGAGTAACACATGTTATAATGCTGCACTCTGGACTAGTTTTCCCCACCTTAGGATCTATAACACCAAAAACAGTCATTAGAGGGTCTAAATCAACATTTCCAATCAATACCTGAAACAAAGTCTGAAAAATACTTCTCCAACAGTTCAACAAACGAGGACACAGCTCCAGAACAAAATGTGCTGGATCAATATTTGGTAAAGAGTATGTTTGTGTGGGTCAGTGTGGGACATGTTGCCCTCTGGTTGAAAAATAACGAACTTTGCAAGAGCTCTTTGAGAGTCACCTACGTCTACCTTCACCAGGTATAAGGATAAGTAGTTTAACAGTCTTTGTTGTAGCTGCTCTTCTTTTGCACAGCTTGTGACTTTTCCCCGTTGGCCCACATAGCGTGGCGAAGACAGGTTAACCTGCGTTTGACCCACGTGATGACAGCCTTCAGCCTGCTTTCTCCACAGACATCGGATAAAAGCCACATTTTAGAAAAGCGTCTGTCCTGCAGAGGTTTGACTTTTGAAAACTAGAGCCGATCAAAATGTGGGACATGGTCTCAATATGTGGGACACCTGGTCACCCTACGTTAATACATCAACAATCCAATAATACAGTCTAAAGCTGCAACTATTCAACTGTTAAATTAATCGCCAACTATGTTAATAATCGGTTCAATCAATTTTCAAAATAGTTTAATAGTTTAATAATTAATAGTTGACAACTAACTAAAAAAAAAGTAAAAACTCTCTGATTTCAGCTTCTTGAGATGGAGTATTTAACTCCACTTCATTGTAAACTAGAGAAGAAGTTGGTGGATATTTAGTTCAAAATAAGCCCATACTCACACAGAAACTCCCTCCAGGTGCAGCTGTCATCACGTGTGTCCTCACTCCCTGTGAAACAGAAGAAACATGGAAATCAATGATAGATTCCATCATTTATTCCAAGATAATTTATGTTCATAAATCAGAGGGCCAGTTTCCCCGACACAAAGTCACTGTAGGTCAAATAACAACAACGCCCAGAGACGTCCAGAATTAGAATAATAATCATTTTATGTGCCTCGTGTGATGACTGTGTGGGAAATTGCCCTTCATACGGCAGTAAACAATTTTGGTCTGACCTGTGTGGGTGGCTTTTGGCGTGAGTACAATACACGACTGATAGAGAACAACAAGTACAAGATTGGCAGCCCAGTTATGGTGGATGAGGACTTGTTTTGAAGCCTGGATGTCACATAGGAGTTCACTGTCTGTGTTTGTCTTCGCCCACGCTGAGAGAGGCAGAAGGACAATACAGGAGGCCATTTACTAGAAAATAACATTAGCCGCAGACCACACTGAGCCTACAGTCTTCCTCCAGACGGCCAAATGATCTTTTTACTGTGGTCACAATCCAAATAAATCCACATTAAATAGACACATTAAACATTGTTAAAGTGCTGAATAAAATAACCACCTCATAAAAGTGTGAGAGAGATGCCAGATGACCCCGTGACCTCCCCTCCTTCTGTCTAAAACATTTCCACTGTTTTAATATTCTAATAAATCCCTTATTTGGTCATATATGGATTAAGGAGTGCCTCAAACCTACACTATATACCCAGTATCTAGTAAATCAATCATCGACTGTCCCTCTAACACCAACGTAATTTGTTTGTTTAAAGGAACACTCATACATTTTAGCAAATAAGCTGTTTGATCAACTTCCTGTTATGCAATGAAGTGACTGATATCACATGTGAGTCCAGTGAGACATAAAGAGGTGAAACTGCTGTCGGTGGTCACAGGGCCGGCTTATAGGCATCGGCCTTATAGGCGGGTGCCTAGGGCGCCACCTTCTGGGGGGGCTGGTTGCCCTCTAAAATAATAATAATTATATATATTTTTAAAAATGGGCACCCTTCCTCATTTTCTGCATTGTGGTAACAAATGAACAAATATATAAAGAAAGAAATGCACTTTTTCATCTGCCCTGCTGTTCTTATTTGTTAATAAAAGTGTAAATTGTAGTGAAACTGACTAAACACTTTAAAGCCAACAACATCAGGGACCAATTGTTTATTTATATCGTAATAAATACAGTTATTTATGAAAATGAAAATCTTAATTTTTGTCTTAAAACAAACATTGTGATGTCTGATGTGATTTGCGGTTTACGGGGCTACGGTTTAGATTCTGGGGGGTTAAAGCTGCAGTGGATAGAAATGGAGCAAACATGATTTAAAAAAAGTTATTTTTATAAAACGGTCAGTATATCCTGATAGAAGTATGAGACAGGTAATCTGAAAAAAAAAGGCGTATGTCTTCTGGTGCTCCTAACGGCATCTACAAGATTTCACAGACTGGAGGAAAACAACCAATCAGAGCTGATCTGGAGTCTGCCGCCTCTGAGCAGCTGTCAATCACTCGCCAACTCCGATCAAACGGTCAAACGAGGAAGCGCTGATCAAATATGAATCAATATTCTGTTACTGTAATGTCTATTTCTCTCCTCAAATGTGTTCAGAATCATCTTGTAGTGTACTGTTTAGCTGTAAAATGAGAAATTTTGTGACCCGGCAGCCATGTTGAGATCAGTTGAGGAAATACCAAGCACTGCCCACCAGCCGGAGCACAGCCAATAGGAACGGGAGATTTTTTAAAGCCTGAAAACAGAGCCATGAGGAGGAGCAGAAGTCTAGTCTTCTCTCAGAACACTTGAATTACAATATGCTGAAAGATTATTGTGGATATTTTTGCCCAATGACGCCAAAGACATACCTGCCTACATGCCTACTGCCGCTTTATCTCCAAATCTGAGTTTCGCCTAGGGCAAAAAAAGGGCTCGAGCCGGCCTTGAGTTGTCACATTGCACTCAACAAATGTAAGGCTTTGTCTTGGAAGAGTAATAGTGTGGCTCGTATCTTAATACTGTCAGGTTTTAGTCCAGTGATTTTTCTGTTTTGTGGTGTCGAGGTGACCCAACACCATCCAGACTTCCAGCAGATTGTCTGCTCTGCTGTTGCTCCGAGGCCCTCTGTGGGCGCTTGTGGTGACCCAGGACGCTCAGAGCTGTGGGGGTTGTTGTCGGGGTGGGCCAGTCTCCCACAGGGGAGGTCAAGTCATTTCCTGCTCTGAGAGACCTCCGTCCCTCACAGCTGTCAGTGCAGTCAGAAGCCCACCTCCCACATCTGTAACCTCCCCCCCCCTTCCTTCTTCTGCTTTTTTTCAAAGATGTGATGGATTGCTCTGAAGGAACTCCCTCATGCTGCTGCAAAACTAAAGATGGATCATCAAAGCTGGACCGAAATCAACGGCTTCTGTTTTATGAGACAAGAAACATCAAAGCTCAATCAGGAATAAATAGTGATAACAAACAGTGATAACAAACAGCGATAACGATTCCCGACATATCAAGCTGAGCAGATCTGTTTCAACACGCTGTGAACAGCAGACAACCCCTGAAATGAGAAATATATATCGCAGAAGATTAATGTCTGCCCACCGCTCATTTAACAACGTCCCGAGCTGGAATAGGAAATGAAGTAAGTAGGTGTTAACATACGTGTTCTATGGTAAATACATTTGTGTAGGTTGATGTGCTGACATGGTGACATGGGGAATTCTCTTATAGAGGAACCAGCTGTGTACAAACATGTAATAGTAATTAGAGCCCCCTAACAGACTGCAGACAGACGAGCCCGCTGCTGTTTTCAAAGTCACGGTCGACCTGTCTATGTTTGAGTTTCACATTCCTCTTAATCGTTGAATCAACGTTAGAGGTTGTAACAAAAAAAAGACTTGTATCACAGTTACGTTTATGAGACAATTAGGTACAAATGTCTCAGTTATAGCTGCTACACTTGTAAAAAGTTAAAATTCATATCCATTACATGAAGAGCAGATGAATAAACTGAGCTGGAACAAAGAGCATCGTCATCCGACTCGGGACTGACGTTGAGAAATTCTCATGAAAAACAGTAAATTGCTCTTCTTTGTTACCACCCACCACTTCCTCCAGCCTGACTTGTAACATGTTTGATGATCTTATTTCAAAGCAGACGGCCAGAGAGTACGGTCTACACATATCTTTTTATGACTAAGTTTTAGAAATAAGGGATAAATAGGTTTAGAATCAGTACCATTCATTCAGACTTTATCTCTGCTGTGATTTGAAAAACACACCCTTCGTTAAATCTATTTTAATTCAATGGATCTGCGGTCGAGTCTGACAAGTTGGAGGCGTTGGGGAGGAATCGGGCTCCTCAAATGTCTGAGTGGGCTTCGCACCACGACCTTTGACCTCATCCTGTGAGCAGACAGCTCAGTTATCAAAGAGCCAACAGCCACCGGGAGGAAGAGGAGGACGGACCGAAGAGCGATGTTTGTGCTGCCTTTGATTGTTGGGTAGCTCAGGAACTGCACTGAGGTCCAAAACAAAATACCTTCTGTGCAATCTATTCTGATGCTAAATTGATTGAAGCATTATAGGTCGCTAATGTGTCCTGTGAATAAAATGTAGCTACAAGCAAATGAATGGATTAGAGGTGGAAAACACACACATATACAAACACACAGCGTTATGTGTAGTGGTGCTATCCCTATAAAAGACAAATAAGCAAAATACTGTTTTTCCCCCTCAGGGTACCAACAGAGAAAAACAAAACAGAGTCAGCGGGTAAAGAAGTGAGAGGAAGTGGCATGGAATAAAGTGATTTAAACCCTGTGACATCTGATTTCATGGTGGACAGCTTCAATGAATGGCAGAGGCTTCCAGCATGAAAGGAGTGATTCTTTGCCCAGGATGCAGCTCTGCAGGCAGGCCTCAATGTGGGCAGAGGGTCTGCCGGCCCAGCGGGAGGTCTTCCGCAGCCCTGTGAAGTTGATCTCCACTTCATTAAGAGTTTCATTTAAATAAATGAGGATGAAGAAGGGAGAATAAGGCTCTTCACTTCAATACAAAGAAACTGTATTTGGGCAATTATATTATTTCGCTCATCTGTAGCAACTCTGAGTAAACAAGACGCGGTCAAAAACGAGTACATGTCTGGACAGTTGTAGCTAAATTGTCATAGAAATAGTCAGCGGTCATGTCTATAATGTTGGCGAGGACACTAGGAGACGCTCCTCCACTCAACTAGCCGTTCAAACAATGATGTACCCTATCGTGAAATGCACCTGATTGGTCCCTGGTATTCTGCTCGCCGTTTCAAACAGGAAACAACATGGCGGACTGCTCGTAAACTAACGACTAATCGTGTAACTTAATTGACTCAGTCAATCACTCTTTTACAAACTCTTTGCGTTTGTAGTGCTGGCCCCAAGCCCCCAGGAAGAGTGCCGCTCGTTGATGCCAATTTTCGTAGTGGTCAAACGGCGTTACTACATCTTCCGTGTCCGTCACGTGATGTCACTGGGCCCAAAAATACTTTTTCCCATAGACTTACATTGGGAAAGAGACGTCTGTAACTCAGCGGATAATTTTTTTTGAGGTAAAGGAACTACCCAGTATGAACGCTCGAATAGCCCTTATTTAAATCATTAGATCCTAAAAGTTGTAAATAGCCGAATCCAGAGTTATTTCCCAATGGACCCAATGGACCCAATGGATGCGTAAGATCGCTGGATGATCCGGGTACTTTATCTCATTATCCGGGTACTTTATCTCTCGGCAGTCAAGCCATTTAGGCTTCATGCGCCACTGAGCAACTCTCATAGGAATGAACGGGAGCCCGCCTACAGCGCTGTATCTAGTTCTCTTTATACATCCATGGCTGGCCCTCTTTGGTCCAGCCAAAAATATTATTTGCTGTCACTAACACAAGATTACTCATCATGTGACAGGAAGACACTGTCAATATTTGCTTGTCTTCACAGTGTTCACAACTTGTTCTGAGGTCAAAGTCTTCCTGAATCACCACATGACACAGGGTCACCTTTCAGGAGGGCAACGGAAAAGTCAAGTTTGGTCATATTGTTGTTCCGACTGCTGATTATTTACCGTGTGTACGTGCACGTCACGACCCTATTGTGCAGAGTAGGAGGGGGGAGAAATGACGAGGCCATCTGTGTTTTCACGGCCTACAGATTCTTCTCAGAAAACCATGGTATGATGTCGCTTAGTTTGCCCACAACATAGCTCAGAGTCCTGAGGCATGACAAAGTCAATCTTCCTTTCTCCCTCCCCTCTATCTCTCCTCTTACTCCCACCCTCCTCCCTTTTCTTCTCTCACCTTACTTACTCCCGCTCCATCATTTCCTGTTGAGTCACCAGCACAGCCAGACTGCACCGTGTTTTACAGTTTACTGCTCCCCCTGCTTTCCTCCTCCACTTCCTTGTTCATCGATGACTGTCTTGTACGAGAGGATAACGCAGTGTGACATTATTATAGCCCTCCAGCAGATATCACTGAATTGAAAGCAGGTAGGAGTCCAAGAAAAAAAGGTCAAAGCAGACGTAGGAGTCTCTTCCTGGCAACATGACTGATCCATGCCGTAAATGACTCGGAGGATCACAGGATTATCAGCTCTGCAGAAAATATCACTCGCCACAGCATGTCATCAGTTTATATCATTACTGGAAAAAGTAAGAGCTTTAGGGTAAAAAGGGAAATGAAAGATCCAGTGAGGAAAAAACAGAATCAACGAATATATTAAAACATAAATCTTTACATAACCTTTCAGTAAAGTTGAAACACCTCTATGGAAATTTTGCTATTGGCTATTTACAGCCGTTTCCTAGTAAAACGGGAGGAAGTGATGCTGTGGTGAGGCAAGGCGCCGCGTTAACGTAGGCAGTGCGTGCCTGTGTGTGAGGGAGGGTTGAGGGCAGGGCTCTGAGAAACGAAAGGGCTCTGTGGTGGACTGGTTGAGTCATTCAGAAATGCAGCTGCTGACTCAGTTTACAAACTTGTCTCCAAGAGCACATCGCCAGTCTATCTGGCATATAGTGTGTGTGTGTGTGTGTGTGATCTGTACCTGTTAGGACAAAACCTCTTCATAGAGACAGGATAAGGGAACTCCTCCTGATTGATTACTCTGAAAAAGAGAACATTTAGAGAGAAGTTATTAATTTAGGTTTCATTCCATCATAAACTATATGCTTGTGGTTTGTTCAGGGAACCGCTCAAAGAATTTCCAAGCAGATTACATCAAATGGAAAATGAAGCTTTGCCCGAGGGAGTGCCTGTGCACACCGCTGCTGTAATCCCATGCTGGCGGCAAGTCAAACAGTTTCTATGATTCAATCGTTTCGTCATTTCTTCAGTTTTCTTTACACACCCTTCTTGCCACAGTAGTCTTATAACTATGTCAGTCCAACCATCAACACAACGCGAACCATCTGGGAGAATGGACTCTGAGACACACTCCAGTATTAGTCATCCTGGATGTGTTGCAAGGTCCAAGAATGGCGTGCTGTTGTTGACACAATTGTGTTCTGGGGGTAGTTAGGAAGGACACCTCCCTCCATGATGGAATGTGATTTCCTGATAAAAATGTGGAGCTCTAAATGCAATCTGAGTAATACTGTACTGTAATACTGAACAAGCTCCCAGGAAACTGCAGGACCACTCCAACTCTTAGTTCTTTTAAATCAAAGCTTCAAACTTTCCTGTTTGCTGGTGCCTTTTATTAAACCAGATAATGATCTTATATTGCACTAGAGCTTATTACAATAAAGCATGATGATGGTGAAAACTATGAGCAGCATTTGCTTCCGGAAAGATACCTGCAGGCATCTTCTGCTTCAGCAAGTTTAGACAGCAGCTGAATCCCACAAGGAGGAAAGTTATTTTTCCCGATACTGTTTGTTGTAGCAAATTCAGAGCATCCTTCACTAATTTTGAAATGCTTTCAGTTATATAAACAAAACGCATATCTGAAGCCAACTCTAGCAGTGATAGTCATAAACACCATCACCTGCTGATGTCTGTTAAACTGGCATCATGTTTGTGACACATGTTAACCTGGTGCTATACAAATAAAGATTATTATTATTACACAAGAAATAGTATTAAGTTTAATTAATTATTGATTTATTTTATTGTACTTAACGAGAATAAAGTCATAATATTACGAGAATAAAGTCATAATATTACAAGAATAAAGTCATAATATTACAAGAATAAAGTAATAATATTACGAGAATAAAGTCATAATATTACGAGAATAAAGTCATAATATTACAAGAATAAAGTCATAAAATTACGAGAATAAAGTCATAAAATTACAAGATAATATTACGAGAATAAAGTCGTAATATTATGAGAATAAAGTCCTAAAATTACAAGATAATATTACGAGAATAAAGTCGTAATATTATGAGAGTAAAGTCGTAATATTATAAAGTAGTAGTTTTACGTGTTATTTTCTTTTCTTCACCTAAAGTTATGACTATTCTCATAATATTCCGACTTAGTAACGGTAACTATAGCTACCGTTGCTAGCTAGTAACGGTAGCTATAGTTACCGTTGCTAGCTAGTAACGGTAGCTAGTAATTCATAATAACGGCTAACGGTTGTAGCTCCTAGAGACTACCTAACTAAATTCAACATAGTCGGTAAATACACTTTGAAACATCTTGGTCTCCATCTGACGGTAAATCACTCTAACTTCTATCTTTACCTGTTTTTAACTATCTAACTAGTTAACCTAGAGATCAAGCTGAGGAGACACAACCAGATAAAGTAATGTTAGCTCTTATAGCTAGGTTAAATAATGCTAACGCTAACTCAGCTAGCTAGTTAACGTTAACTATCAGTCTGATGTTAACTAACGTTAGACTACCTGAGATTAACTCAAACTAGTTTAGTATTGTTTACCGTGTTAACACACAGTATTTGTGGTAATATACTAAAACTATATTATTTTAACTAATGCAGCATTATTTATTTGAGGCTAAATTAGCAACCAGTGTTAGACAGGCTGATGTTAGTTAGTGTTATATCAGACAGGCTAATGTTAGTTAGTGTTATATTAGACAGGCTAATGTTAGTTAGTGTTATATTAGACAGGCTAATGTTAGTTAGTGTTATATTAGACAGGCTGATGTTAGTTAGTGTTATATTAAACAGGCTGATGTTAGTTAGTGTTATATTAGACAGGCTAATGTTAGTTAGTGTTATATTAGACAGGCTAATGTTAGTTAGTCTTATATTAAACAGGCTGATGTTAGTTAGTGTTATATTAAACAGGCTAATGTTAGTTAGTGATATATTAAACAGGCTAATGTTAGTTAGTGTTATATTAGACAGGCTAATGTTAGTTAGTGATATATTAAACAGGCTAATGTTAGTTAGTGTTATATTAGACAGGCTAATGTTAGTTAGTGTTATATTAAACAGGCTAATGTTAGTTAGTGTTATATTAGACAGGCTGATGTTATATGTTGTAAATGTCACTTTGTTCAACTTGGTATTAATCTGGTAACGTGAGCTCAGGGCTCAGCAACCTTTACTATCAAAAGAGACATTTTAGGCAAAAATATAAATAAATAATCTGTCTGGAGCCGAAAAACATTATACAGCTTATACACAGTTTATAGTCTAAGTATATATATAAGTCTAATGCAGTGAGGGCCAAAGAGATAATATTATGACTTTATTCTTGTAATATTACGACTTTATTCTCGTAATATAATGACTTTATTCTTGTAATATTATGACTTTATTCTTGTAATATTATGACTTTATTCTCATAATATTATGACTTTATTCTTGTAATATTATGACTTCATTCTTGTAATATTATGACTTTATTCTCGTAATATTACGACTTTATTCTCGTAATATAATGACTTTATCCTTGTAATATTATGACTTTATTCTCGTAATATTATGACTTTATTCTTGTAATATAATGACTTTATTCTTGTAATATTATGACTTTATTCTCGTAATATTATGACTTTATTCTTGTAATATAATGACTTTATTCTCGTAATATTATGACTTTATTCTCGTAATATTATGACTTTATTCTCGTAATATTATGACTTTATTCTCGTAATATTATGACTTTATTCTCTAAATCTCAGATTAATTATTTTTTTTCTCAATGTGGCCCTAATACTCTGTCGTACCATCGTACTATAGACCTACAACAGTGATAAATAAAAATGAAAATGTAAACAAAAAACAGTTATTCATTTCCATTTTTAAAAATCCACAGGGAACCACTGGAGAGGAGCTGAAGAGACGCAGGTTGCTGACCTCTGGGTTAAAGCTTTATCGTTGTTTTATTCTTCAGGTGGACCATAACGTGATTCAACATGACAAGTCGATCATCTGCTGTCAAAAGTCAAGTATCACTGAATGTTTGTAAGTTATGCATTAACTACTACATCAGGCTACCCAGACTCTAGTTAGTGTTAAATACCAGTCTGAACCAATAACACATGTAGCTACAGCTGCATTTTTGTGTACAAACATGTTACTTGAGGGCTGTTTCACATTATAAATAATAATTTGCTTGATTCACAATAATCTGATGAGCCAACTGTTAGGTATCTCTCACACCAATGAAAAAAAGAAAATGCCTCCTTTCTATGACCCAAATCAAACATATAGCTAATTGATTAAACAGAAACTTTGATGATTATGAAATGGGACATAGCTTCAACATATATTTTTAATGCAGCTGATACAGACCTGAACAAACTGCAGCTGCAGTATCGCAGAGCTGAGGAAGCCAAGCGGGAATATACTAAGAAAACCCAAAACCTCATCTTAAGAGACGAGTAAGTGGCTTCCTTTATGTTTTGCCAGCTCCAGAGACATTTTACAGAGATTCAAGGATGTTTGGAGCCTCCGTAAATACCATCATCTTTAATAAAGTGTGTTTTTAGTCATTGCATTTAATCACCCAAGACAGAAGCAAACTATGCCAGTCTAGGATGCCTTGTAGATCCTAAGTAGTAAGAGTATGAAGTAAAATCAACAGCTAATACTCAAAATGATTATGGGTTTGTGTGTTCAGACGAGAGATCCAGAGGCTCCAGGATGAACGTGAAGAGCTTTTACGCAGTCTCAGAGTCTCTCAGAGTCATTTTAAACGTTGGACTGATGCTTGCGTTGCTCAAGACCTTACTGCCATGTTGGCCTGCGGAGACAGAATAGATGTGGAGCTTGACGCAGAAAAAGCCAAAGTGGCATCTTTGGAAGATCAGGTGAATAGTGTTTTCTCATGGACCAAGCACAGAATGCCACACAGTGAATTTCCCTTGATTTTCTTACCGCAGGTGCCCCTATTTGTTTGCTTCGTTTTCAGATTTTAGAATGGGAGAGGAAGTTGGCAGGACAGAAGGCTGGTGGAGAAACTACACATAACTTACTAAGAAACATTCGCCATATGGAAAACAAACTGGACAAGGTTAGTGTTACACAGAGAATTCACTTTACCATAAATTAGAATTAGATTTGCACCAACAATTTGTGACACCTGTTACTAGTAAACACAAACATTACTTTAAGGTATTTTTCTATTCTAGGATCGCAAATGCTTCAATAAGATGATGAGCAGGAATGGAGAGTTGAGGGAGGAGCTGAAGGTACTGCAGATGGAGAAGAAACAGTTCCTACATGTTCAATCTTGTCTGGAAAAGGTACGATCACTTAACATCAGTCAGTTCTTAAATTAGCATTTTGCTGTTGCTGCTTCCTGCCGATATTTAGCAACTGGGGGAATCCCAAGGAAGAGGTGCCAGAGAGTTAACTCTGTATTATCTCATCCAGGAGCTGCAGGCAACTCACAAGGATATTTGTAACCTGATGACTAAATGCTCTAAAGCCTTAGATGACAGGTAAGCCACTCTGCAGAACTCTAAGTCTAGTTGCATTTCTTGTCACAATTGTTAGGTTAGAGTGCATATTCATATTTTTACACAGGAAAGAAGATTCATTTATTTTGACAGTGACTAACGTGCTTATAAAGAAGCAGTTGAATGTATCTGCTTACTTTTTACCGTAGCTAACATCTTAGATTCATCAAGATGAAGTACATACACAATGTATAACTGTCCAGTTTGTTGTGCTGTATATTTATGGCTACACCTAGTGTGAGGATCCGTGACAGAAAGAGGATGCTGGTGGACCAGAATGCTAAGGACATGGCTCTGTGCATCAAAGAGATGAACAACCTGGAACAAGAAATGTATCATTACTGCAACTCTGTGGTTTTCCTAGACATAAAGGCTGTGGCACGCACCAGCCAGGACGTCGACCACAGAAAAGGTAATCTCTGTAAACAGATTCTGCAGTCACATGTACAATCTGTAGGCAACAGGACAAGATTTTGGCATTGGAAGTGGTTCTGGTTTCCGTTTGTAGTCTGAGTAGTAAGTAAGCAAGTTAAACTTTATTTATATAGCACACTTTAAAACACGACGTTACAAAGTGCTTCACATCAAATAAAACATCGAACAATGAGAGAAACCATTATTAGTATTGACCAATCACGTTTGAGCAGGCTTAGGTTGAATGCCGGTAAACGAGGGCTGTCCTGAATACCATTTTTCGGGCTTTAAAGCTTTGATGAGAAGTATTCGGAGGTATTCGAAACTTCGCAGCACAGCAGGCTGACATGTTCCTCTGTCTGTCTCTATCTCCCTCTACTGTACACACACGCACCTCTCAGCGATATCCGTCTGAGAATAACTAATAGTACTTAATGTGTGGGATTATTCCTTATTTCATTGGCCATTTTGGGATTTATACATAATTACATACTTTTATATATAAATTAAAAAACCAACAATAAAACCCCCCCAAAAAACAAAACAGTTAAATACTGATTTGGAAATCGATTACCACGGCAACGGTCGAAGCTTTGAAGCATTCGGGTCAGCCCTAACAGTCCCCGTGGAGAGCAAGTAAAAAAAATATATATAAAAACATAATTCAAAGTGATAAACATTATATTACCATACAATCACCGCATAGAGCTCTGATTGGTCAGTAGGCGGTGCTTTTATACGAGTTGCTCCGGAGCCGGTTAGCTGTTCAGCATCAGTTACCATGGCGATCTGGAGCAGGTTAGCTGTTCAGCATCAGTTACCATGGTGATCTGGAGCAGGTTAGCTGTTCAGCATCAGTTACCATGGCAATCTAAGAAGTGAACCACCTTCATAGGACTGAAAACCCAGAGTTAACCCTTAAGTTACCTCACTAACCCCAAATCCTGCTTCGTAGTGCAGGCCTCTGGTCAGCATATGTGTTGACTTCTAATCAAATGAACTAGTGACACCTTGTGTTTAAAAGATGTTACTGCTTGACTAATTACTGCCTGACAAAGAGGACAAAAAGAGAAGGTTTTTGACATTTTGAATATACACACATACAATTAAGTGTTTATATCTTATATTACAATATTACTGCAATATTTCTGTGATTTCAGTCATGCTGAGCTATTCTTTGAATGTTCTTTATCTAATCATTTTGAATTAATATGCCATTTTAAATGATATACACCTTTAGTAAGTCCGTAATAAGCTGAATAAGGAGACATTCATCAATACAAGTCCATGGGGGGGAGCTCTGTAACCCAAGCCCCAAAAAAGTGCTGTACATCATTCCTTATAGTATATACAGCAACTCTGGTGCACGATCACCCATCGGATATGATAGAT
>CAKAOI010044865.1:0-14762 GCA_916701655.1 Sebastiscus albofasciatus | reverse complement strand
ATAGGAAACAGAGACAGATCCTAACCAAATGCAGGCTCAGTGTCCACAAACTGGCAATAGAAACAGGATAGATATTAAAAAAATCCTGGCAATGAAGAGAAAACAGAATATGTGGAGACAAAGCAATAGCCCTCACTGTCCTCTTCACTTTCCAAAAATGTCCTCACTCTGAAGGTCTAAAAGTCATATTGGTCCTCACAAAGATAGCTGTACAAGAACACACACACACACACACTAATTAATTATAATACTGTATATATCATTAATATATAACAACTGTAGTCTTGCTTTAATATTCATATTAATATTATTGTGTATTTGTTATTTGTGTTGTGATGTTTTGGCAATATTGTTTTCTGAAACTTTCCTGACAATAAAGCAACTTTGAATTGAACTGAATAATAATTACTATAGTAATTGCTTAGATCACAATAGTAGTTTTACCCTGTTTCACTTTGTACAACTGATCATATTTAACCAGTATTATAATTTTTTCACAAAGTGACAATGCTAGTTGTTCACCTAATTTCTTACTCGGTTTTTAGCCTGACTTGGATGTAGAGGGACAGGAAGTTGTGTGTTTTCAGGTGTGTGATGATGTCCCATTAGCCAGTGAGCAGCAGCAGCAGCTCAGCTCAGAGCTTTGGAGACCAGCACCATCTGGCTCAGTGTCGCTGCCACACGATGGATGACACTGTTCGCCTGCCTGCTTCCCAAACCCTGACAGCAAAGGCAGGACAGCATCCTCACAGACAGTAACAGTGGGGGGATTTTACACATGTGCAGGCCACGTTACTGGCAGAGCACCAGAAGTGAAAATGAGACTGTTCAGCTGGGCTGGGAGAGCCAATTTCCCCACCTTTAAATTCGCTGCCACATTTCTACACAAACACATGAAAGAGGAAACTGCTTCTTCATGTCATATCTGTAATTTGCACCATGACTACAGGGTGCCCCAGAGCAAGTGCAGTGGAGATGATGTCTGATTCATTACTTTTCTTAAATTATTACCGGAAATGTGAGTAACTCCAGGTTTCTGTTTCTTACAATTGATAAACTGGTTAATCCTCCACTTAGTGCCATGTTGCCAAAACTCTATCCAACTGCAATCCTATTCAACAAGAAGGGGTGCAGCAGCTAAGTTCTGCAACATTTGATCTTCTTCCAGTGCATACTAAGTTGTTCAAAAATGTTTTCAGCTGTGTGGTAGATGATGTCCTTGAGATTGTTAATGCCTCCCTACTTTCTGGAATTTTCCCCACGTCTCAAACATGCTATTACTACACCACTTTTCAAAAAGAGTAATCTTGATCCACTTGTTTTTGAAAACTACAGACCAATTTCATCCTTCCATTCCTGGGAAAAATTCTAGAAAAGGTTGTACACCAACAATTCCCATATGAATATGTCATATAACAATTTGTTTGAGGTTTACCAGTCTGAGTTAACCACAGTACAGCATGTGGCTGGTCAGAGTTGCTAATGATCTTAAAATTAACTCAGATAACCATAAAGTTGCTGATCTGGTTCTTTTCGATACTGTTCACCATGCTATTCTCCTTCAGCGCCTTGAACACTGTTTAGGCTTGCGAGGCTGAGTTCCCAACTGTCTTGAACTTTCTTCCTATCTTAGTGGAAGATTGTTCTCTGTTTCCATTGGTACGTTTGAATCAGATGATGTCAGCATCCCATATGGAGTCCATCAAGGTCTATGCTTGGTCCACTGCTGTTTAATTTGTATATGCTCCCACTTGGGTCCATCATTCAGCAATACAAGGTTTCATATCACACCTATGCTGATGACACACAGTTATACATATCTGTTTCTGTACATCATATGAACATGTCTTCGTTTAAAAGCAGACTCAAAACGTAAATTTTTCCGTAAGCTTTTAGTTATGTTTAGTGTGTGGTTAATGGGTAAAACTTTTATTTTATAATTAGTATTATTATTTGATTTTAAATAATAATAACAATACATTATTATTTTATTCCCTTTTACTGTAATACCTTATTATCATATATGTTAATATCTTATCCGTTTTATATATGTTATACCTTCCTATCTTATATGTTCTTATTTTATATGTTTGTTGTATATGATCTTTGCCTGTTTTTTTTTTTTTTTTGAAGCACATTGAGTCTACGCCTGTCGTTACAAATGTGCTATATTAATACATTTTATTTGATTTTGATTTAACTGTTGCACTACAAAAGGCTCACCTGAAAATAAAATAAAACTGCATTGCATACAAGAAAATCAAATGAATTTTAACTTTGTGAAGGTCTCCTTCCATGTCTGTCATTCGGTTCCTACAGCAAACTGCAGAAAAACACCAATCAAACAAGGTTTTACTCTGTTCTGCCCTTGAGCAAGGCAGTGCACCTGCAGTCTGCTTCAGAGATGCTGCTGTGCTTTTTCTGTTGCTTTCAACTGGTCTGTGTTATGCATGCTGATCCGGCTCTTGTTAAAACCTTCCCAGATGAGCATTTAAAGCTTGAATACAGTTTAGCAGCAGTGCACTGCTAATGCATTCTGTGTCATTGTGAGGAAATGGAAGACAGCAGCGAAACCTTTCAGATTTTTAATTATGCATTTGAAGCGTTGGTGCTGTACACTCACACCCATGTGGATTCCATACTCTCTCCATCCTTTTAATGTTCTAAACAGCATGATGTCATGTTTTTTTTTTTCTCCCACTGGCATTTATCTGTACACTGAGGAAGGAGGGCAGAGAGAAAATATGTTGAGTGACTATGAAACCTTTAATATATGGAACAACTGTCCATGAATTGACGTTCAATTGAAGTATATGTTAGTTTTTGTCTGACAGTCATCGGGCAAGCAAGACTGTAAATTCACTAGTACTCATCCCTTTGGTAGCACGGGAGTGGTAGGGAGGTGGTTAGGTGGATGGTGGGTGTACAGAGTGCAGGACTTTGACAACAGAGACCGGGATTTACATCCTGCAACCCTGTCCCCTACAAAATTACATTTCCATACAACTTAACTAAATTCTCAATTACGTTTTGAGGGAAACATATTTTCTCTCAGATTATGGTTGCAGTTTTAAACACATGGTTAACGTTGTATATTGAAAAAAAACAAAAAAGGTAACAAAAATTACTTGTAGGCAAGAAAACTACTTGCTTAAGTATAGGAGAAAAACATCATGGTTTGTTACGTTATTTAAAATAAGTGAACACTGACTTTTAGTTTCATGCGGTCTCTTGGGGGAAAGTCCTGTTTTTGTTTGACCAATCCACCATCCCATATTCCCACCTACCTGTAGTGGAGTTTTTTGCTTGTTATACTCGTTATTATACAACATAACTTTCAATTACATTGTTTTACCACGTAACTTTAATTAACAGTCGCTCGATATACTACGTCGCCTGCTCTGCGTGTCACTTGTACTACGTCACTTGCTGATGTCTTCCAAGGAATATCATTACAAACGTCAAAGGCCAATGTAATGCAGTTTATTTGTAAGGGAAGGTCATTTTTAGGAGACAGGGCTGCATCCTGAGTCCTGAGTCCTTGAGCACAAACAGTTATCCACAGACACTTCTTTAAGTCAATGTTCTGCATGAGACAGTTTACTGAAAACATCATAGCCTTTTATACTATAATGCTGCATGTTTGGTTTCACAACTATGAAGTTCTCAGGCAACAACACTGTCTCCTTCTAAAATCAGATGTAGACTTTCCTCTTGTTGTCATTGATTGTCTATCAAGATAATCACACACTCCCATTCATATTCTGTTTCACCTGACCCTTTTGTGCTTAGTTCACAGCGCCTATATGAAGGACAATAGAGTGGATTATTGGATTATTGCAGTAAATAAACTCTGTGGCAAACAAACGTTTATGATACTTACACGTTTTGTTCATTAAGATAATCTCCACAAATGAACACCACTTTTATGATTTTTGAAGCGTGAATGCAATCGCCAGAAGTAAAAAGCTAACGTAGGCTATAAACGAACTACACCACAATCGCATGAGTATACACAATGAGGCTGTAAAGGTGGACGAGACAGCGTGATGACGTTTTGTAGTTTCATTTAGCCACTTGTTAGCAACTGCCTTTTTAAAGACACATAAAGGCTTCAAAATTCACATATTTTATATTGTAGAACAAAACAGTAAAATCTCTTAAACTTGTGTTAACCACAGACTTTATTTCAGGCATCTAACAAAAAACCCATTGACTTCCAGACAAGGGAACCGGAAGTGCTAAAATGCTAGCTCATTTCTGGATTTTCTCATTTCAGGACTCATTCCTTTAGCGCTCTATAGCAGGTGGGATTGCATAAGCCTTCATTGACCTTTTGCGCTGGTCTTCAGGATCGCGTTAGTAAATAGAGCCCATTGACTGAGTATTAGACTCTCAATTACTGCCTCATCACATGAGCTGTAGAGGATTCCCAAGTGCCTCTATTCCCAGAGAATATCAGCATCAGAATGATATGATAACACTTGCTACATCCAATCAATATTTTAAAATGTATCACTCACTAACCTCCTTCTCAGGTTCAGTCTATTACTGTGAAATTGACCTTTTTAATGGCTGTAAAATTAAGCATTTGTGAGAAGAAATCAATGGCTGAAATTTGTTTTTGCTGCAGTGAATCAATATCTGATACATGGGATGGCCCAAATAACGGCAGGCTAACGTTGCAAGCTGCAAAGATAATACTGAATGATTTTTATAATCTCCTTTTAATCTCATATTCGAAGCATTCCTTTCAAGTGAATTTAGTGTTTCATACATTTATCTGAGAAATGTGTTGTAGTGCATTCCCAGCCTGTTCTAATTTTACCACTGAAACTCTTCTACCAATCCAAAGTCATGTCCCGCTCAAAGGCACAAAGAAAACAGAAACATTCACAGTAGTTACTAGTGTAAATTACATTTGAATGTTGTGACATAACCTAAAATAGATAGACTCAACATTTCCAAGTTTTAGATTTGTGAAACATAGATTAAAGCATGCATGGTCAAAGAAAAGCAGCAGAGCCAAGGTATCCTGACTTTTAAAGCTTCAAAATTGCTGGTTCCTACACTTCCCATAATGCAATTCACTCAATTGAGGCTTTTCATTAGACTCTTAATTGCTGCATGTTGAACACCTAAAAAAATATATATATTACCATAACATGCTGATATTAATATAGGTCAGGACTGAACATTGTGTGGCGAAGGCAAAACAGAAACAAATGTGGACAAATATATAGAAATACATTTTTCTCTTCTAAATTACACTCATGTAGTCTTAAATGTTGCATATTACATATTATGTGCCACAGAAGACAGCCACACTATAAATCTTTTAATAAAAGAGGTGTACTCTTCTTGTCCCAAGCCATGAAAAATAAACACCAATTTTCAGGAAGCTGGCTGAGATCCGTGGAATTAAAATCCCTGATGAGCATGTATTGCTAATTACGGCAGGGGCTTAGGGATTTCACATGGACGTGTAACATAAACTCCCCAGTATTGTACAGATGACTCAACATCTGAAATCAGTGTGTGGATTATGAAGGATTATATACAGTCCAATCATCTCATGTACACGCTCATACCTTGTCAGAGCTGCAGAATGTCATGTTTAGTTTTGCAGTGAAGCGCTGCAGAGGTACATGTACATACTGAGTCACTGCACAATATACAGTACAACCCAGTGAGAACTGGTTTAACTCCCAGTAGAATTATGTATTGCCAATTAGCCCATTTTAAAATGGGATCACTGTTTAAGAATATCAGCTTTTTCTTTATAATAGGTCACTCAAAAATAACTCAAAATGTCATGGACCTCTTTTTAGCCATGCTAGTGCCATAGCTCTATGGATGCAAATGCCTGTCTGTCCATTGCTATAACTCTGGATTCAGCTATTAGTTAATTTTACAACTTTTAGGACATAATGGTTTAAATGAGTAAGCGTTCGAACTGGGAAGTCGATTTACCTAAAACAAAAAAATCAGCTGATTTCCAGTCGTTGTCTTTATACATCCATGGCCACAGACTCATTGCAGAGTCTGCCGCAGCACCATCTAGCGGCTGTTGTCAAACTCTTTGCTTCTATACTCATTGATTTAGCTCTCAGGTAAGGGACAACATTGTGAAAGCTGAACGGTGGAGAGAGGGACCGTCGTACTCTGGCACGGCACAAATCAATAGAACCTAATATGAAAACGCCCTACGTCACAAACTCTGGGAGCGCATATCGATGTTTGTATGCCCTCTCTGTATTCTGACCAGGCCAAATTGAATTCCCTGCTTCGACTTTGACCCCGGTGTTTACTTGTCCCTATCAATACTCCTTCCTGCATTATCTCAGCCTTCATCACCTCTCTCTCTTTTCCTCACCTCGATGGGTGGCAAATTAATCCTGTTTGCCTTGTTCCTTTTAATCAAAGGACCGTCACACACCGTGCCAGGTCGTCATTAAAGGTCAACGCAGTGGGCAGGTGAGAAGCACAGAAGCTGCTGATTTGCAGCTAAATGATGCAGTTTGTGATTGCAGTGTTCTCATTAATATGACTCGTTTGACAAACATAGAAAGCCAATGGTGATGATGTGTCCTGCTGTGGAAATGGTTCAAAAGGAGTTGAATTTATGTCAGTCTGAATACATATACAGTAAATAATCTGATGTGACTTCTTTAGTCTTCAACAAATCTGTCTTTAGAATAAAACATAGTATTTTTTCAACACAGCAGATAAAAGTACACAAGTGGTATCAGCTTCATGTAGTTAAAGTATCATCGGCTGCAAAAGTACAAATGTATTGTCAGTTTCATGTAGTTAAAGATATCAGCAGTAAAAGTATAAAAGTATTATCAGCTTCATGAAGTTGAAATATACAGCTAACAATGCTAATGGTGAAAACAATGGCAACAGTGCTGACAGAGCTGACAGTGTTTACCTGAGGGGCAACCGAAGGGTGGACGCTACACTTCCGCGATGATCACCGTTATCCGCCGTATGAGAGCAGCGCAGTGTAGTGTCCGTGAGCTAGCCAGTGTGTTACACTCACATGCACTGACATGCACTAAAAGGCACACGTGGCGGAGCTCGGATTACAACACACACAGAGGGAGAGTGACTTCATTCTCTGCTCAGGTAGACGTTACTCCTCTATATCTTTACATAGACAATAGTTGTTTGCTGCTATATTAATGCTCTGCATATCACATAGAGAACTTTTAAACTTCTTATACACAAATCTGTTTTTCGTTGTTGGACTTTTCTGTTTATGTGAAATATTTCATTTTATTGTCTTGAAATGAAACCATGGGAGAAGTTTAGAGAGGAAATGTCTCTTTGGTGGAACTTGTGTCCATAGGGGCCCTAATATGCAATTATGTCAAGGGTCACAATTTAAAAAGGCTGGGAACCACTGTTTTAATCTGTAATGCATGTTATATATCTATATGTCTTTTTATATGAAATCTTAATCAGAACAGTTAAAGTGTTCTTGAGCAAGATACTGAACTGTAAGTGCTCCTGGTGGTTATGCAGGCAGCTTGTGTGTGTGTGTGTATGCGTGCGTGTGTGCGTGCGTGCGTGCAAGTGTGATAGAGGCCAATTGTAAAGCACTTTGGATAAGAGTGCTCCATAAATACAGTCCATAAGTGTAGCATAGTGAAAAGTACAGCAGTATAATCATGGAGTAAAGGTATAGGCGCTTTAAATGGAAAATGCAAAGTCCATGTAAGTAAATGCACTTAGTTAGGATCCACCACTAAAAGGGACAACCCTGTCTCCTACGTTCCCATACAACTAAACTGCATTATCAATTACATTTAGGAGGAAACATATTATTTCCCGGATAACAGTCAAAGTTATAAACAGCTTTAAACATGTGGTTAACGTTGCAAATTGAAACGTCTCCTGTGTTTGTTTGACCCATCCACCCTTTTCTCCCATCCATATGCAGTGGTCTTTCTTATACTCGTTATTATACCACATAACTTTCATCGCTTGATATACAACGTCACCTGCTCTGCATGTCACTCGTTGTACTACGTCACTTGCTGCGGCCTTCTGCAGACTATCATTACAAACGTATTTATGATCACGTCAAAGACAAACGTAATCCACAACAAAATACATTTCCCTCCAAACGTAATTCAGAATGCTTTTTAGTTCTATAGGAACTAGGGCTGTCAAAGTTAACGTGATAATAACGTGTTAATGCAAATTTGTTTTAATGCCACTAATTTTGGGGGTTGGAGGGTTTCTGGATAATATTTGTAATTGTTTTGTGTTAATAGATTTCCAGCTATAACTAAATATATACACACGTTTGCATAAAGGAGCAAATTTGTTCACTTCCAGGCTGATAAGAGTATTACATACTTGACAAATCTCCCTTTAAGGTATATTATGAACAGATAAAAATATGATTAATTTGCGATTAATCACGATTAACTATGGACAATCATGTGATTATTCTGGATTAAATACAATCAATTGATAGCCCTAATGGGAACGTTATTTTTAGGAGACAGGGCTGGAAGTGCACATCACAAATGAAATATTCGGTTCAAATCCTATAATATCACAAATTACACTCAATTCATAATGTAAATTATTTTTTATATGTACAAATGACTGTACGTAGAAGGCCAGGACATTAAGATAAAACAGTTAAAACTGAGAGTGGGCAAGCACATTGCAACGCTTTGATAATTGAGACCAACGGGAAACATTTTCATCAGTCTACCTGCTGATTCTGACAAAGGATTTTGAAATCTTCCCCCCACAGAGGTCTTTTCAATCGGCAAACACAACAAAAGCTGCTCTTCCTCTTCTGAGAGTCTCTTTCTCAGTGTGAATGGCTGGGCAGCTCCCGGCTACCTCTTTGTTGACTTTTTGAGAGGCGCTGTGATCAACAGCGCTGCTGTGAGATCTCACCGAGGCGATAAAAGTGAAGCCTCATAATGATGTGATTATTTTTCAAATTACATTTTAAGCTTCAAAGAGCAGTTGGAGAATGGAGGTGACGTTTATTGTCACACTCCGATCGTTTGCATCACAAACTGGACACTGCTAATGGAATAATGTGTTGTAATCTGCTGTTTATTCATTAAAAGTAACATTTCAATTAATCGAGTATTCATGATGAATTTCCACATTGTTACTCATACAAATATAGCAGTGGTACTTTGGAGTCAGCTGTTTTGTTCCTTCCTTGGATCATATTTGTAGTGTTTCTTGAGTATTCCTTGTTTTCATATTAGGAAGCCTACAGAGCGCCTTGCCCGAGTGATATTGATTTCTTTCTTTTTTTTCTCAGGTAAAGATGGAAGCTTTTGGGATACCACATATAGACATTTAGACCAAGAAACCTTAAACAGTTCTCCATAAGGAATTTGAAAAATTATTTTCTCTGACCCCTCACCTCCAGCTGAGATGTCAAGAGGGAAGTAAACAACAAACTCAAACCACTCATGTTTGTGGAGAAGGCACACTTCAATATCAGGGTTGTATTATTATTATTATTATTATTATTATTATTTTCCTGGACTATTTCTGAGCTGTTACATCACAAATCTTAAAGCCGAATTTGCCAGAGATGCTTTAGAAAACTGTGTCAAAATAATGCCAAGATATTGACGACAACGGTGACCTTCTAAAACATCTCTGAAGATTTTGATCTCTGATTATTTTCAAATCGCTGGTCACCTTGTGTCTTCCTGTAGGATGCTTCTTATTTATCTCTATGCCATTGTTGCTTCTTTGTATCTGCAGGCATCACAGTCAAATGAGTCAGGAGAGCGATGTTCCTTCGCTTCTCACCAAAGTCATTTATTTGCCTGTGAATGCCCAGATGTAGTCCAAAAATGGACGTGGACAATGGACGTGCACACAGTTCTGTTTAGAGTATAATGCATTTGGTGTTTACCCACACTGATGTGTTCGCACATTTGTTGGCATGAGCGGTCCAAGGGTACAGTCCAACCCTGTCTCCTACAAAATGATGTTCCCATACAACTAAACTGGTTTAATTTGGCTTAAAATCACTACAAAATTGAAATAAAACAAATGTACTTGGTTAGGTTTAGTGAAAAAACATCATGGTTTGTGAATGTTGACTTTTAGTTCCACACAGGGCACAAACAGGGGCCTTCTGGGAGAAATAGCTGTGTTTGTCTGACTAAATGAATCAGTGACAAAGGAAACCAAAAAACACTTTTTTGCTTTTCAAGGCTGTTCATCATTTTGTGTCAAGTGCTGCTGGCACAGGATACTGAGGAAGCGCTCACATGAATTCACCTGTTTGTGTTGTTGCATTTGAAACTGAATTATTTCGAAGTAATGCTATTAGTAGTCCTTAGCAAGTTTCTTCAAAGTGACAGTATATACTTGCTTGGAATTTAATTTTGGTTATGAAAACATTGATAACTATTTTCTACCCAGCCTAACTAGATGAAATGCTTTTCTTTTTTAGCCTAAATTTCTACAAATATCACTGACAGAGACACACCAAGTATGTCATGAATCAGATGTTTCTACAGCTGCTGTAATGTTTTATATCCATAGACTGTATATAAGAAGTGGACGTAGTCACCCTGATGTCACCCATTGGTTTGTGGGCTGCCGTTTTGAAGCCTTGAGTTCGGCATTTTGGCCGTTGCTATCTTGTTTTTTGGCAACCAGAAGTGACACAAGAGGGTGGAGCTAAGAACAACCGAATGCTGAATAAGACATTTTTAGGTGACCAAAATATTACAATTAACTTTCATGAACTGAAAACAGGCTGCGAAACAACACATGATGCTTTTTTCCAGACCCCTCGGCATCACTATTTGCAGTAAACACACACTTAATGTTGTGAATTAAACAAAAATGCTTGCTTAGGATCAGGCAATGAAACCACTATAGTTAGGTTTAGGAAAAAACAACATGGTTGAGCTTAAAATGACTATGTTTGTGCAGTGAAAATGACACTGAATGTTGTAAAACAGAACAAGAACGAACAGCTGATTGTAACGTAACGCACGGGACACGAACAGCAGTCTCCTGGATGAAAGCCTTGCGTTTGTTGGACCGATCCACCTACCCTCCTGCGTTTAGTATTGGCTGGGTATACATTGTAGTTAATGGAAAAGCCGGTGTGTCTCATACCAATGCTAAAGGGTGCCTTGTGCGTTAACTTGAACGCTGATGGCTGTGACAAAGTGTCGTCATTTGACGCCCTAGGAATGAGAACAAGCTGTGTGGAAGGGTTAAAGTTCTACCACGAAAACACGGACAACTCCCAGACCGGACAACGCCGTGTTAGCGACCTGTCAAGACAAGGTAGCCGTGCCGTGAAGCATCCCCTGCTTTATGGTCTATTTGACTCTAAATGGGACCATAATTTACTAAATGAACATCATGCTGTATTGAAGAAGACTTGAAACTAAAGATTGAGACCATAAATTCATGGTTACAATGTTTACTGAGGTAATAAATCAAGTGAGAAGGGCTCATTTTCTCATAGACTTCTGTACAATCAGACTTATTTTTGCAACCAGAGGAGTCTCCCCCTGCTGGCTATTAGAAATAATGCAAGTTTAAGGGGCTTCCACATTGGCTTCCCTTTTCAGATCCAGGAGTTGCCCACTGCTTATATCGCAGGATTTCCATGTGTACATGTTGGGGTGCATTGCCTTAGGGAATGTCCACAAGTCAAGTCAAGACAGGAATGGTAACATCAGGGTTGACATGTGAAGGACACAGACATCCCTGAAATAAATAAATGAAAAGATAAATGCATAAACCATGAAAGCAGCTAGTGAGAACATGTTTACATGTACACACTGTAGCTCAGTAACATGCACCGTGTGCCAGAATGTGTCTGCCGTGATAACATTATGGCTTGACAGTGTTACAATTTTTCCTATAAACTTGGAGTGGATAGCCAACACTCCAATTACATGGAGCATCACTTTAGTGGCCTCAGCCTAACATTATTGATATCACGAAGTGCTGTCCCATTCCTCATACAGCATTTTGAGCCTTTACAGCCTCTCTTGCCCTCAGACATTTACGCTGAGCACGCAGGTGACATCAGTTAAAGTCTGTTCAGGTTCAGTGCTTTGGGCCAAGAGTGCACAATGAGATTGGTCCAAAGAGTCTGTAGTATCACTCCACTCCAGTGTGTGATTCAGCTGATACAATGAGCCCAGGCTGCTGCTGTGGAAAGAAATACTGGAGTGGTTAATGAAAGACAGAAAAAAAAGAAGGAAAAAACAATGAGACACAGAGAGAGAGCTGATCAGCCGACTCACACATAGCCTACAAAGCAGCTATAATTGATATGTTTAGCCATCCTAGGAGCATGTGGCTCTCAATGTCAATGTCTGTCTGTTGGTCAGTCCACCACCAAACTGAAATATCTCTACATCTATTGGATGGATTGTTATGATGTGGTTCATCACTCCTGTTCCCCTCTGATGAATTGTGATAACTTTAGTGGATCCTCAGACTTTTCATCTAGCGCCACCATCAGGTCAACATTTAATATGTTCAATACTTTGTTTCATGACCACAGACTGTATGGATAGATGACGTGTCTCCACTTCCTCCCACTGTACAAAAGTGAATTTGGAGCCAGAGTTTGTGCAGTAGTGATCGGGGAGCTGGAGCGACAGTATCGAGCTCCCGCCCACGCACACACCCGAGCCAAGTTACATCTCCTTTCTCGTACAATTCTCGAGCCTCCGCTTGCGACTACATCACTCCGAGCAGCTGTCAATCACAGCTGTCAATCATGATGTCTCACCCCTTTTTTTATAACATCAAATAACTAATTTAAACCAAACGTATCAGAAAAATGAAAACTTGAACATAAATCAGCATGATAAGAACTACTTACAGTGATAGAAACCATCTTTTGGAAAAATGTATTTGATGTATACTTTGACTTTTTAGTTTCGCTAGTGTTCCTTCCGCTAACTGCATACTGCAACCAGCCACCAGGGGGCAATCCAGATGTGTTGGCTTCAATTTTGGGGAGCTGTCATGTCATTCATCTTTATGTACAGTGTAGGTTTATGATGAAATACCTGCAGAACTCATGGCATTTAAAGCAGCAGTGGGTATAATTGGAGCAAATATCATTAAAAAAAGTTATTTTATAAAACGGTCACTATATCCTAACAGAAGTTCATGAGACAGGTAATCTGAAAAAAAATCATGTGTCTCTGTGTCCTCCGGTGCTCTTAATGGCATCTGCAAGATTTCACAGACCGGAGGAAAACAACCAATCAGTACCGAGCTGAAGCTTTGCCGTCTCTGAGCAGCTGTCAATCATTCGTGAACTCCAATCAAACTGTCAAACTAGGCAGCGACAATCACACATGAATCAATTCAATCGATTTTCATATTAGGTGTAGTCGGTTCTGTAAACATTTGGGTCAAATTGAACTCAGTACACATATATTTTAAGTCATCAGCTGCATGGGACATCCAATCTGATAAAATATCCTAAAATCAAAGCTTCAGAGATGATCAGAGAGAATAAAAGCTCAAATGAACTATTTAGTGCATCTGGACTAGCAGAGGGCTGATGGTATACACCTCCAATAACCAGAGGACATCCATGATGACCCAGTTTGACGCTGATGACTAATAGCTCAAACTGACCCGGGACAGAGGTGGAGAATTTTGCAGATGTGCTTAAATTGTTTCTACAACCCGTTCTCACTCCCAACTTGTCAAATACCGCTGTTTGGTAAGTGCATCAGAAACCAACGCTCGGAAGCACCTTTTAGCAAAAGTATGTGACGACCCAAGCTTTCAACTAACTCCAATGTAAACCCACCGCAACGTTATTCGACGGACAGAGCAAGTGACATAGTATTAATAGCGTTAGAGTCCGCTAAGGGCAGGTGGGAGGGGTGGTGGATGGGTCAAACAAACACAAGACTTTCAACCAGAAGATTGGAGTTTGTGTCCCATGTGAAACTGAAAGTAGCGTTGACTTATTTTGTCACGTCAATCGTTAGTCACGTGACTTGTCGGTCCGTATCGTCAGTCCCGTGAATCACTTGAGTCAAGTTGGGAGTGAGAATGTGCTGGTTTCTAGCATAAATAGCCAGGATTCTGAAATTACAATAATGTCAGTGTCTGATCTTTGGTAAAAGGCTCCTGGCATTTAAGTGCACGATCCCAAGCCCATTACAGGCTTTAAAATTATGAGCAATGTCCAATCCATCAGTACCCTGGGAAGGAACTCCATCATCAGCCTCTCCATAGGCAGTACACTCCTGAAGCAATGGTGAGGAGCGGCTGCATAGGGGAAGACTGCTCCCCAGAGTCTCACTGATCAAGAGTCTGCCTTTTAATTTCATTGACAGTGTTCATGACAGCGCCATTAGGTCTGTTTTCAGACAAGGCATGAGTGCATTTAGTCCAGTGACAATTACAATATCTCTCATTCTCTCATCTGCAACCGCTTATCCCGTTAGGGGTCGCGGGGGGGCTGGAGCCGATCCCAGCCGACATTGGGCGAAGGCGGGGTACACCCTGGACAGGTCGCCAGTCCATCGCAGGGCTGACACATAGAGACAGACAACCATTCACGCCCACATTCACACCTACGGGCAATTTAGAGTCAACAATTAACCTAACATGCATGTCTTTGGACTGTGGGAGGAAACCGGAGTACCCGGAGAAAACCCACGCTAACACGGGGAGAACATGCAAACTCCACACAGAAGGGCCCCAAGCCGGATTCGAACCTGCAACCCTCTAGCTGT
>CAKAOI010044863.1:0-23138 GCA_916701655.1 Sebastiscus albofasciatus | reverse complement strand
TGTACAGTTTGATGGCTCGGGAACAAAGGATTTCCTGAGTCTGTCTGTGGAGCACTTAGGGAGCAGCAGCCTGCCACTAAACGAGCTCCTCTGTTTGGTGATGACGGCATGCAGAGGATGGCTGGCGTTGTTATGATGTGTAGAGACAGTTACTCGACAGTTTAAGCTGAGGAATCTTTCAATCAGTATCAAATCAGACTAAGCAACAAGTATTACAGTCAGATATGCAGTCACACTTGAATGTTTTTGGAGTGCCTTTGTAACAGTGTATCCCCCAAATATTCAATATATCACCCAGCCTTAACCTTTACAAGTCTAAATGTAATTGTGTGTGGAGATTACTAAACATCTTCTACTTTAGTGCCTGACTGTCAAGGTCAAGGAGTCCTCATTGTCTGAACAATATCCCCGCTGCTATTGTCTTCTCTCACAGGGACGCTATTGTTGCTGATCTAGAGAAGAAGATGGCGAAGAGCGTGGATGCTGCCAACACCACCTTCCTCCTCATGGCTGGTTCCATCTACTACCATGAGGTGAACACAGACGCTGCTCTCAGGACTCTTCACCAAGGAGAAAGCCACGAGTGGTGAGAAGGGGTCAATTTTTTACTTTTAAAAAGTCTCAAAGATTTTGTTCACGTTACAAACTGGTTTCAAGTTGACAAAGAAAATAAAATCTGTACTTTCTGCAAACTAAAAACTACTTCCACTGGAACTAAAATAAAAACAACAGAACTTGTTTCATCATTGCTCCTTGCTTTGAAATATCACCAACCACCCAGGTAATGTGAACATAAGAATAAGAATTACTAAAATGATCAATTTCAGCTGCATCGTCATCTCAACTACATAGGTGCGTTCTGAAAAAAAAGCATTGTATGAGAGGTGTCTTCAGAAAATGCACCAGGTTTTGTGTTTCACCACATTTCAGTAAACAAATGGAAATAATTAGCACAATAATATATTAATTGACATTACATGTCTTAGCATTAATATTTATTCATAAGAAAAAACAACTTTGGTTTAATAGATGCTCCTGATGCACAGGTTAATCATGACGTCAGGTCAAATCATGTTTGCATGATTATTGAAAAAGAAGTACAGATTTTTCTCAAAAAGATAACTTGCTTCTTGACGCACCATTCTATCAAATTTACCCAAATGAGAACAAGGCTTGTGTGTGTGTGTGTGTGTGTGTGTGTGTGTGTGTGTGTGTGTGTGTGTGTGTGTGTGTGTGTGGGTGTGGTGTGTGTGTGTGTGTGTGATGAACAAAATTTGCATTCTGAAGTCATTATACTCAGTTGCTTTAATTTTGAAGACAACCGCCTCAAACTAACATGAACATTTGTTTATTTTTCAGCATGGCCATGACCATTCAGGTGCTGCTGAGTCTGGATCGTGTTGACCTGGCGAGGTACGGAAAGACACTTAAACAGTTGATGATTTGCATTGAATTGTTAGGTTAGATTTGTTATTTGAAGGCTCATGGAAAACATACAGGTGTTTTTTGAATGTGTTTAGAGTAATGTCATTTGACAGCAAGTCTGGGCTTAACTAACAACAAAATGAGAACGCATACACAAAAGTATATACTGTCTCTTTGAAATAGGACTGTGTTCCTCTAATAACTATGACATTATATTCTTCTCATTGACAGGAAGGAGCTGAAGAAGATGCAGGAGCAGGATGAGGATGCTACTCTGACACAGCTTGCCACAGCCTGGGTTAATATTGCTGTGGTGAGGAGACCAACATCATCAAGATACACATATTAGATTTAATTTAAGTAAATGTTCTATCATGAATCATTTGTAAAGCCTCCCTACATAATACCAAGTAAATTAAATTCCTATTCATCACATTATCAGCATCCAATCGTATTGTGATTGACCGAAGCTGCAATCAGATTTGAAATGTTTAGCAGGCAGGCTAATATGTAGAGGTTCCTGGTGCAGTATAAAGCTAACCTAACCAAAGTATGCCAGGTCTAAGAAGGACTGTGTTCCATTTAATTTGCTCATATTGCATATTATATAGTTCTTCCAACTCTTCAGGAGCAGCGAGTACCCCTGACACCATGAAAACAAAACAAAAACAGCAGGGGTTGTGCACTTATTATTGGCTTTTCAGCATTATCACTGCTTGCCTACATTTTATTATATTCTGCTTGCTGTTCCAGGGTGGAGAGAAGCTGCAGGATGCCTACTACATTTTCCAAGAGATGTCGGACAAGTACTCCTCTACCCTGCTGCTCCTCAATGGGCAGGCGGCCTGTTACATGGCTCAGAACAAGTGGGAAGAGGCCGAGGGAGTGCTGCAGGAGGCACTCGACAAGGTTAGATGACAATAGTTTGTTCTTTGTTTTTGTCCCTCTGGTTTTGTCTCTGCAACCCACATTACCCACATAAACACACTTTGGTGTACAAACACGCACAGTTTATTCAGCTATAGCTCTCTGTGGCTGGTATTAGATTCATATCCTTCATAATTAAATCCTTAGTAAAAGCCTGCTAAACAGGAGGTGTTATGTAAAATGCATACAGAATTATACCTCATTACAAGATGCAATAAAACATATTTTAGAGTAAGCAAAGATTAAATGAAAATGATATTCCTCACAGTTTCAACACATTTTTACATAATGATGAAGAACATTTTGAACAAGCTAATCACAACTTAAAATAATGATTATTCATTATTTATGATAGAAACTTAACTTTAAAAAAATAAATGATTTGTGGATGAATCAGGTTTGTGTAATGCTAAATATGGTCTTTAGATATGTTTGTCAATGGATGCTTGAGGACCAGCAGTGTGGTAGTAGAAACGATTAGGTATGCTATTGTTAAAGAAATATTTCACCGCTGGAAAGATGGTCTTTTTTTATGAAACTAGACTGTCTATGCAATAGAAAGGTGCAAATATTAAAGAAATTGGTGTTACATGACCAGAGAAAAAGGGCTCAAAAGGTGGAAAACCTACAACACCCAGAATGCACTGTGCTTGCTGCAGCCACTGTGTTATAATGTTGTAATGTTCTTCAAAAAGCCTGTTTCATTCAAGGTGTTATGCACTGACACAACCAAAGAACTTGTAGTGAAACTAAACCAATGTATTTCATAGACACACAGCAGCATACCAATTTGTCACATAACATTTTAAACTTAGTAATAAGGCTGTTATTACTAATAGACTTAAGCTCAAATATAACAAGTCTCAGAAATAAGGCACATGTTTCCTGTTCTGTGGAAGCTTCCCTCAACAACATAGTGTGTGATTTGAACATTTTGAACTGTTCGTATTGTAACAGCAGATGGCACCACATACTCTCTTGTGGTCTACAGTTATTGTATGTTATCCAGCAAGATAAGGTTTGACCAGTACACACTATTTATCCACAAGATGCTACAAATTATTACAATATTATTGCAGTACTTTTGTTTTGTGTTTTAAAATTTCTCTATTTTCATTCTTAATACTATATGGATATTAAATATGTGCTGCTCTCTGTTTCACCTTTATGAATAAAAGAGAAAAGGTCTGGAGCGCTCAGAAGTTCAAACGAGTGTAATGAAGGTGCTCTTTGGTAGGAAACACAACGGTTCACTAAAGAAGGAAGGTCCAAGGCAGTGTTCTAGCAAAAAGTTAAAAAGCTGTTAATCAGATGGCTATTTCATTATGAAATACTAAAAACATAGACAATGCTTGCACATATTAAGATGGGTTATAACCCACGCGTATCGGCACAAACAGCCTTCTTCAGAGTGTCATGTACCAGCATTGTCTATGTTTTTAGTATTTCACAATGAAATAGCCATCTGATTAACAGCTTTTTAACTTTTTGCTGTAAGAGTGCCTTTGACCCTCCTTCTTTTGTCACCTTTGTGAATATTGTAGCTCTCTGTCTAAATGCATGTCAGGTCTGTTTTTGTTTTCTGAAGTTATACAAGCTCAGTTATGTTGACTGTTAAAACCAGAACTCAGCCAGACTCTGAGATTAAGTTAACTGAAGTGGAGCTTTTCACAAATGTCCGGCTTTTTCAAGCTTCCTTTTTGCTTTTTATTCTCTTCCTTATTTACTGGTTAATTATTATAAAGTGATGGTTATCCATTCATGTTATCTTTCACTAAACAGACAGAACATAAAATACAGTAATGAATTCTGCTTGTCAAATAAATCAAAGACCACGTGACAAAGGATTTAAAAAAACGCAGATCCAAATCAAAAACAACTTGCATGCTTCACACAATCTTTCGCAATACTATATACCTGCCGTGCGCACAGCCGCAGGAGTATAAATCAGGCATAAGAGTATTACGTGGCTTTACATGAATGTCACGTTATGCTTTGCAAAACTAGACAATTTGATGGTAATAAGTGGAATAAATAAAAGGAAAAGAAACAGAAGTTATAGTGTTTCACACATGCATGTAGAAATACATATATATACGTTATTGAGCATAATTACATTCATAGCATTAAACTGGAATGGCTACCTGCACCACCATGTTGTCTACTTTACTTGTGATATAGGAGATTAAAGTCATATCATTCAGTTATTCATCTCAGTAAGTGACATAAAACTTGCTAAATACAAGGTACTGTTTCCTTTAACCGTCTTGTCTCCACTTTGTGTTTCTAGTGCTGTCCTGTTTTTGCTTTGTGAGGAATGACTCTCTCTCTTTCTGTCCACCTCTGTCTTTCTCTCTTCCTCTTTTTAGGACAGCAGCCACCCTGAGACGTTGATCAACCTCATAGTGCTGACTCAACACCTGGGCAAAGCCCCCGAGGTGAGACTTTGGACCCGAAGCTGTTAACAATGGCAACACGTTAACAGCCTTCAGTTTAGCATTTTCCCTTTAGACAAACTCGTCTTCAGTCAAAGAGGACCTGAAGTATCTTTGTCCAATAACACACTCTGCATTTAGAGTGCAAGATGCTCTTCTCAGCAATTTTCATGTATTTGCTTTGATTGAAGCAGGCAAAAAGCATTCAACCAAGCAAGTTCTTGATTGCGTTTGTCCTCTATCATGAAAAGTGTCATCTAAGCATTTCCACTGGTTTAGTGCCGTGTGGATAATGCACTCTGGAACTCAGAGTTCATAAGATAAAGACTCAATTATCTATCTTAGGTTTGATCATGGACTTGATAGTAATGCAACAGAATGCTGACCATTGACTCAAAGCCTTCACGTAAAAGTTTCCATCTGTGATAACCACTGATTAGCACATCTCACTCAAGGTCAACTATATATATAGGTTACTATTATGTGGGCAATTTTTGTGAACAAGCCTAATCCTCAGGTATGGTAGTAGAGAGTAACTTTTGAATGGACTTTTTAATCTAATCTAAATCATGTTTAAGTTCATCAGTTCTTGTCTTAAATGGCTTCCTGACTAATGATAAATGTATTGTTTCTGTCTCCTCTCGCTCTCATCATCAGGTCTTAAATTCTCACAAGAGTAAAGCCATTTGAACACTATCGAACACAACTGTACAAAGAACGACAGTATTACGATATTTAAGTACCAAGTGATCTGCCTTTTTTGTTCCATAACATTAAATATTCATGACATGAATTGTGGCCTGACAGCATACACAAACAAACCCACAACCGTCATCAGGTTTTGAGTGAAACATCACCTTTTCCACAACAAAACAAAAAAATGCTCTAAGTTTGGCAGAAAATGGTGTTTTCAGGCCCTGAAAAACAGTGTTTGTTGTTTACAAGCCTTCATAATATTTTAGGGCTGACCTGAATGCTTTGAAGCTTCGACTGTTGTCATGGTAATCAACCTCCAAATCAGTATTCGAATGCTTTGAAGGCTTAGTTATTCTCAGACGGATACCGTTGTTTGTTGTGTGTAGAGGTGCATGTGTGTACAGTAGTGCAGCAGCGGCAATGTACCGAAGCTTCGAAGCCCAAAAATGGTTTTCAGATTAGCCTTACAACATTTAGTCTGTTTCACAGTTCGAAAGTCCCTGAAAAACTGATTTTAAGAGCCTTTAAACATTTGTTTTTTTGTCATTTACTATTGTCACTTTCTAACTGTTGCGTCATCTGTTTACGTCTGCCCTCAGGTAACCAATCGGTACCTCTCTCAGCTGAAAGACGCACACAGAGCCCACCCATTCCTCAAAGACTACTTAGCCAAGGTAACTTGATTGCATCTGTATTTGTTATTCAATGCTTTTCATTCTGAGGGGGGCCTCTGACCTGTGGCAAGGGCTATTCAAGTTCACATGATCCACTCACAGTTGTTTACAAGCCTTCATAACCTTTACTCTGTTATCATTTAATTACCTGGCTCGTTTGTTTTCAACGTTTTGGCCTCAAGTGTCCTTGGAGCAACGTCGATGAGAGCATTAAACTCTGAATCTTTAGCCTTTGTCACAGAGTGTGTTGTAATGACACAGGGGTGCAGATGTACATAAACATTCTAATACTGGGTTATACCATTACCAAACACACTTTGTGATGCACAGCTGGGCAGCTGTTTTTCCTGGTGTTTAAAGCTGCAGTGTGTAGAAATGGAGCAAATATGATTAAAAAAAGTTATTTTTATAAAACGGTCACTATAACCTGACAGTAGTGCATGAGACAGGTAATCTGAAAAGAAATCATGGTGCCTCGGTGCTCCTAATGGCATCTGCAAGATTTCACAGACCGGAGGAAAACAACCAACCAGAGCCGAGCTGGAGCCTGCTGTCTCTGATCAGCTGTCAATCACTCGCAAACTCTGACTCCAACGGTCAAACTAGGCAGCGCTGATCAGATATGAATCAATATTCTGTTACTGTAATGTCTATTTTTCACCTCAAATGTTTTCAGAAACATCTTGTAGTGTACTGTTTAGCTGTAAAATAAGAAAGTTTGTAACCCGGCAAACCATGTTGAGATCAGTTGGGGAAATATCAAGCACCGCCCACCAGCCGGAGCACAGCCAATAGGAATGCTCTCCTCTGAAATGACCTGTGATTGGTCAAAGTCTCCCATCACGGGCTAGATTTGTTTAAAGCCTGAAAACAGAGCCATGAAGAGGTGCAGAAGTCTAGTTTTTGCTCAGAATGCTTGAATTACAATATGCTGAAAGGTTATTATGGATTATGGATATTTAACTGTTTGCTCTGCTCTTTGTTTCCCTGCAGGAGAATGAGTTTGACAGACTAGTGATGCAGTACGCTCCCACCGCCACAGCATAAGACATCTGAGACACCTAAACAATGGACTTCATGAAGTTCTCTTTCTAACGTGCATACCTGTTATTTGTTTTGATATTTTTACTTGTCAAAATTGGCTGTATTATTTAAACCAGACCAGAAGTCATCATTTCCCCTGTAGATAAAACATGTCTATTCTTTATTAATTTCTCTTATGGAAATCAGTACATCTATTTTAAAGGTCCCATATTATAAAAAAGTGAGATTTTCATGTTTTTTTTATTATAGAGAAGGCTTAAGTCCTATATAAATACTGTTAAAGTATCGAAACACTCAATCCACAGGGAAATACACACAGCCCGTATTCAGAAACTCTGCATTTGAAACAAGCTGTCAGGATTTCTGCCTATTCGAGATGTCACGAATATACAATATTTAGACCTTTGACACAATTTTAAACAAAAACATTCTAAATGTGTCCCAGTTTATTCCTGGTTGCAGTGCATGTGAATGTCATCAGCTGACAGGAAGTACACATGGACCCAAGCTGTTGCCCAGTAACACAATTCTGTTTCAATTCTGTCAAAACGCACTAAAACGAAGCGTTTCAGACAATGGTTAAATACAGGTATATTCAGGTTGACAATATGAGGAAAATAAAAGGTTTTTGGGACATTACAGTATGTTAACATGTTCTAGTAGAAACACAAAATACAAGTATGAACCTGAAAATTAGCATAATATGGGACCTTTAATGTAAGCATTCCTTTGAAATGATAATAAATGTTTAATTCCTGTGTTGTGTTTTGAAGTGTGGTTTTGTGCGTACATGCAGACACCATAAACCAAATTAAATTAAAAAAATGTTTCTTGGTGCTTTCTATCACATTTTGTATGATGTAGGTGTAGTATTTTATTTTTTAATTTTATTTCTGAATTTTGTTAATACAACTCTGACAATCCACTGCACAAACATGTTTGGACTGATAGATATCCCACCCCCCTACCATCCATGACAATACCCTGAGGGCACTCAAAAATAACACACACAAAAAAAATAAGTGTACAAAAATAAATATAAATAAATAAGTACATACAAATATACAATTAAAATAAAATAATCATAGTAAAAAAAAAATAGATAAATAAATAAAATAAATAAACATAAATAATTATAAATTGTTAGCGGTCTAGGACAGTACACCCTATCATCTAGGGCACTAACATGTACAAAACAAGCACAGGAGTTAAGCCTAATAGTTGAACACAAAGACAAATCAGGGGTCCTTCCAATGTTTCGTTTGAAATATTCCTGGTCGTATATATACACACACATATACTGTATCCATATATATGTATATATATGTATATATATAACATACATACACACACACACACACACACACATACAAGAAAGCTTTTTTGGACAGAAATCCTGACAGCTTGTTTCAAATGCAGAGTTTCCGAATACGGGCTGTGTGTATTTCCCCGTTGATTGAGCGTTTTGACTTTCACAGTATTTATATAGGACTTAAGCCTGCTTTATAATAAAAAAAACCTGAAAATCTCACTTTTTTATAATATGGGACCTTTAAACCAGACCAGAAGTCAACATTTCCCTGGTAGATGAATCATGTCCATTCTTTATTAATTCCTCTTATGGAAATCAATACATCTGTTTTAATGTAAGCATTCCTCTGAAATGATAATAAATATTTAATTCCTGTGTTGTGTTTTGAAGTGTGGTTTTAGTGCGTACATGCAGACAACATAAACCAAATTAAATTAAAAAAAAATGTTTCTTTGTGCTTTCTTGGTCACATTTGTGTGATGTAGGTGTAGTCTTGTATGAAGCATTTAGTGTGTACTGCCTCTTTAAGGCATCCTCTTTAATCCTCAAGTAGAGAAGATAGCGGGCCCCTAATTACGTCACGCCCCCTCGGGTTTTTTTCTTCTTCTTCGTTTCGCATAAACGTAGCTGTCCTTCTTTTCAACGGACCAGTTGATTTACATTGAAAAGCGAAGCGCGGCTTGTCAAAAAGCTCCGGACACGTTGACCAGCCCGGAGCGGAGCGGAGCGGCAGCGGCGACCGCGGAGGAAGAACAAGAAGATAAAGAAGCAGCCTCTTCATAGGATAATAATCTTCTTATTCATCCTTTTTTTCTATTCGCTGGACTAACTCTTCTTCTTCTTCTTCTTCGTGTGTGTGTGCCGGTGTCTTGTTCTAACGGTTCTAACTGATGAAGCGGTAACAGAGCCGTTACATAAGAAGAAGGCGAATATAACAGTCAGAGATGAGCCGTTACAGCGGAGCGGCACAGTAACCGCATGTGTCTGGCGGGGCTCGGCGCGCAGAAAAGACGACACAAAACGGACCTCTACTTTCACGTGTGTGAGCTCCATCACGGTTTTTTTTTTTTTTTTTTATAATTATCTCTCGGGAGGTAATTTATTCAAGTAGCACAGTTTAGCTAGGGAAGGCTGGTCCATTCACTATTGTGTGCGTTTTATTGAAGCTAGGCGGCTAACCGGTGACGCGTTGCTGCCGCTCCTGCCGCTGTAGCGGAATGATGATGATGAGAAGCAACCTCCACCTCCAGCAGACAGGCGCTAATGGCTCACTATAATTAACAAAATATTTGATAATCTGGTTTGTGTGATTATTAAAATACAGCCTGGTAGCCTGGTGTGTGTGCTCAGACCTGGTGGGGCCCTGCTTATCATTCATAAAACTGGTCCTGGACGCGAAGAATGGGCCCATGTCTTAATGTGGAAAACAAAGAATTAGGCTACTGAAGAGAAGAAGGGTAAGCTGGTTAGATAAGCTTGTTTTAGCGTTTTTAGGTGAGCTAGCAAAGCTGGTTGGCGGATTAGCCACACAGTCTGCTCCCTGCACTCCCTCTGCAACCTCAATTGGACTATTTTTTTCTATTTTGTTCCCTCTCTGCACCACAATGAGCGGGGACGCCGGGCCGGTGGAAGTGGAGCCCATGCCGGGCTACTTGGACCTCATCAGCCGAGCCTCCACCGTCATGCTGGGCGCATGGAGAGACTGTAGCTCCTGCGGTCTGGAGCTCTCCAAACGGACTCTCCTGGATAACGCTTACATTACCTGGACCGAAATCGCCCTCTTCTTCTTTTGCGCCTTTTTGTGGACGCAGGTCAGGCGGGGACTGACAGAAAGTCTGTTTCAGGTAGGGGTCGACACACACAATCACAGAATCACACAATCACAACACACATCACCCTTCAGCTCCCCCCAAGGTTAATTTACTGACACCCCTTAATTAATGGGTTTAGTAAGCTAATTTCTCTAATTAGAAACCCAGCACTGCACAAGTGTGGCCTCTGAGACTCCCATCTCTCTCAGGGGTTGTGACTGAAATGTGAGGCAGCAGGTGAGAGGGAGCATAGTAACACATATATAAACACAGTACTTTTTATTGAATTTTACATATATACATATATACACATACAGACAAACTAACAATATTAATAATTAAATTATACAATGAAATGTTTAGTCAGAATTTCCACAGTAATCAAAGAAAGAGAGACATGACATTTCATGTATTTCACCTATCTAACAAAGAAAACAAAGAAAATAAAAGATAAGACAAAACAAATAAATACCCCAAAGAAGAAGAAAAAAAACACAACAACAGACAACAATTTCAACAACAGCACTCAGCAACACACAGCAGTTTCAATTTGAGTGCCCCTTGACGTCCAAGAAACTCCAACAAAGGTTTCCACACTTTTTCAAATTCTGCTGCTTTTCCTCTGGTTATGTATGCAAGTCACTCCAGTACAACATAACATGCCATCGCCCTCACCCAATCTCAGATATATTCTGAACAATTGTTTCCCAGTATTTCTTTTAGCTTCAGACAGTATAATAATACATGTTAACAAATATTAGATATTAAATGAATAAATATTAGATCCAGTTGTAGGCTTACGATAAAGGAGCAAGTCAGGAGAAACAGAATGTGTGTATTTTAGTCAGTAAACACCCTTATCTATATTTGTGTTGGGCAAACATTTGAGCTGAACAGGTGTAACAAAATAAGCAGTTTTTGGTATATTGGCACCAATAATTAAACTGGAAGCCCAATTCCCTCATACAGACATTGGCATTTTATTGCTTTACACTACATTACTATATAATAACCCCAGTCAATAAAGTCCCAGTTAAAACCACAGAGCTGTATCTCCATCTTGTATCTTATTTCTTCTGGTAACAGATTGCAAGTATTTTGGTGAACAAACAGAATCAGATTTATTTGCCAAATTCATACATACAAGGAATTTGACACTGGTTTTATACCAGGACAAGGACAACAAAGCTGGAGAAATAAAGGTGAGGGATAGACAGGACTGCTTTGTACACAAGTAGTGAAAACAATAGTTGTATATACAGTATTATATAATATAAAATAAATATATATAAAAGGCACCACTGACCAACAATAAAATAAGAAATACAATCTAAATACAAGCAGTTGTAAAAGAAGCACTCAGAACCATTACCTTTAAAAGTAGTAATACCACAGTGTAGAAATACTCTTGTTACAAATAAGAATCCTACATTCAAAATCTTACTTGAGTAAAAGTACAAAAGTATTATGCAGAATGGACAATGTCAGAATAATATATATTATTGGATTGTAAGTATTGATGCATTGCAGTATATTGCAGTCTACAATAATACATCAAAATGTATTAGTTGATTAAGATTATGACGATAAAATATAAACCTGTAAAGTAACATAATCTGTCAGATAAATGTAGTGCAGTAAAATGTACAATATTTCCCTCTGAGATGTAGTGGAATAGAAGTATAAAGTAGCAGAAAATGGAAAGTACAAGTATCACAAAATTGTAATTAATTACAGCACTTGAGTAAATACACTTAGTTACATTACATCACTGAATACAAGGCAAGTGTTATGTAAGTTGTAAACAATACAAATAGTGCAAAGAAATAAATACTAAGCCAATAATAATATTAATACTAAGCCACTAATAAAAAAGCATTCTTTTATATATTAAAAGTCTGAAAGAAACAATAAAAAACAGCATCTATTTTCTGTCTGTGCCTGCTGAATACAATCCAAACATACTATTTCCATTTCCCCCATTTGCTAACAGTCAATATAATCCTGAAGCTTTTAGATTTCTATTAGTGCTTTTAGGTACTTTTTGGAACATGATAGCAAGGTCATTAATTGCAATTATGTCAGTTGCAAGTGATGCAGACTTCCTACCCTCCTCTTCCCTCTTACCCCTGTCTCTTTCTATCTCTCTCTCTCTCACAGAAACTTTGCTGAAATTAGGGGTGGGGAATGCGGATAAAATCTAGTACTGTATATGTAATTTAGGGCTGTCAAAGTTAACGCGATATTAACACGTTAACGCCACTTATTTCTTTAACACATTAATGCAACTTGTGATTTTTAGGTTGTAGCGGGCTCAGTGTTAAAGCTAGAGTGAAGATACTGGTATCATATGAAATTAAACCTAATGAATCCATTGGTACCAACCATGTTATACTAGCTTGTCGCAAAGGAGGCTAAATAACGCTCCAAACTTGCGCAACATTTTTGTGAGGAAAAACTGTCATAGCCATTTTCAAAGTGGTTCCTTGACCTCTGACCTCAAGATATGTGAATAAAAATGTGTTCTATGGGTACCCACCAGTCTCCCCTTTACAGACATGCCCACTTTATGATAATCACATTTTTGGGGCAAGTGATAGTCAAGTCAGCACACTGACACACCGACAGCTGTTGTTGCCTGTTGGGCTCGAGTTTGCCATGTTATGATTTGAGCATATCTTTTATGCTAAATTCAGTACATGTGAGGGTTTCTGGACAATATTTTTCATTGTTTTGTGTTGTTAATTGATTTCTAATGATAAATATATATATAAAATTGCATAAAAGAAGCATATTTGCCCACTTCCATGTTGATAAGAGTATTAAATACTTGACAAATCTTTTTAAGGTAAACAAAAAAATGTGTGATTTAATTGCGATTAAATATTTTAATCGATTGACAGCCCTTATATAATTGTATAGAATACATTTTCTGGAAAATGTATGAAACAGTTAATGAATATAACCACCAGAAAGGAACGCCTGTTTTTGAATAATCCAGTACATGACAATTCAAAGTGTTTCTTCACATTGATGCTAAAATCCTATACAAATCAAATTGGCATCTATTCTCATTGATTTGCAACATTGCCCACAATGGCCTAATACATGCAGAGAACAATTGCCTCTGCATTATATTCATGTATTTATTTTTGGACGTGAGACAAATACAGTACATCAGCAGAATATCTTGGTACTCTTAAAGTACATGAGGATGTGCACTTCCCACAATATGTCACTCAGAGGATGCTCAGGCTGTGCTCTGAAAGACTGGTGGTCTCCTCCTATATTCCCTTCACCCGTCCAAGTCCTGAGTACCTCCACTCTGTTGGTGCTCACAGGGAGGGGCCCTCCTCCACAGAGAGCCAGGATGTGGCTCATTATTCTGCCATGACTGTGGGTGGGGGTGGAGAGTCTGCTACACGTGGTGGTAGATGCTACGACGACAATGCTACAGCAACACGCTGCAGCTCATGGCCCCATGTGTGAAGCCAGATGTGGCCCAAAAATGCAAAGAATGAGGCCTGTTTTCCACTTTACATTATGTACGTGTGTCTCACAGTGTGTGTGTATGACTCACTGAGCGACCCCTATGGAACAATATAAGGGATGCACCCCCATGTAAAGGCTGGATACTATAAGGGCTGTGAAGGACGAGGTGACGTTTTTAATGTCGGGCGAATAAAGAATCAGTCAGTGTTCCCTCAGTTATTTAGTGCATGTGTAATATCGCCTTTACAGTGCTTACATTAGGGATGAAGAGGATGGGTTCAGTGTTAGGTCAGTCGTGCTGAGCTAATGCAATATGAGCATTGCTGTCATACATCACAAAAAAACTAAGAAGAGCTACATTAATTGAGGTCGTATTTGAGCACAGCTAATTGGACTTGACTCAAACTGTACAGGATGTTTTCTCACTTGTCAAGTTGGATGTTAAGTAAACCACTAAATGCATTTAATACAGTACCTCATCAGTAATGATTGAATTGTGGTTTTCATAGTGTTGAAGTACACAATAGCTAATGGCTGGGCTCAATATGAGCAGAATAAATATCAGCACAGACAATTGTGAGTACACATAATTAAGTTCAGAGCTCATGAAATATTACGGACAAATGTTAGCTTAGACATCAGTGGACAAAGCAGAGCACTGTGTAATCTCATCCCTTTTGTGATCTTGTGTAGACTGTGATGTGATCTGACATGTGAGGAATGAATGGCAGTTCCTCTGACATACTATGAAATATGAACCTCAAAGAAATGATATAGGCATCAATACAACTGTCAATTATGGAGATGGACATTTGTTTGTCAAGTCATGGTACACTTGGGTTGATTTGTTTTTTTCTATTCTTCATACTTCATGAATTTGTTCACAGGACAGATTTCTTGTAGAGCTACAACATTTAGGCGATTAGTAAGTGCGGAAAACTGCAGTTTATCAAATGGCCACTTGAGGTTGCCTCCAATAGGGCGTCAATCCACATAGACACCCATGTTAAAATGCCGACTTTACAGCAGAAATAAACATGTTTACCGCCTGATGCAAAAAACTGTTGGTCACTATAGCTAATATCCCTGTTCGTAACAACTGTACAGGGTGTCACTTTTTATATAACTCCCCCGTTCATTTATATTAAGGCATAAACTTAAGCTGCTAGCCATCTCCCGCCTCTGCCTCAGCTCCACCGATGATCCACCTCTTCGCCCATTTTTGGATTCGCTCGGAGTTAAGGCCCAGACACATCATCCCGACATCAAAGAAATAGCGGCGACGCAGGCTGACCTTTGAGTTGCCTCACGTCTCCTTTGTCTTGGCCAAACACTTGCACTCGAACACACCGCAAAGACTATAGCTGACGGCCAGTTAGCTCGTACGTTCTGCACTTGCATGAGAGGAAATTACTCTCCACACCTGCTGAAAAACCTCCGGCAAGGGCAAACTAGTGCCTACGGTGCGGGACACACTGAAAAAACTAGGCCACCGGAAGCTCACCGACGGCCCCAAACTGTCCAACGGCCGACCGTTGGCTTTGAGTGTCAGGGCCTTTAGGCTGTGTCGTTGCTGCCAAGATGGCGACGGCTGTAGCCACCCACTTTGAGCTTCACAATGGCACCTATGATTGATGTCACGGAAACTACGTCCATATTTTCTACAGTCTATGGATTAGTTGCTTAGTTGAAAGTCAAAAGAAAATCAACCATTAATTGTTTCAAAGTCATTTTTCAAGCAAAAATCAGAAATATTTGATGACTCCAGATTCTGGAACGTGAGAATTCGCTGCTTTTTTTTGTCTTACATTGTAGTGAAGTGAATATTTGTGTGCTTGGCCAATATTATTTTTCTTTTTTTACTGTTTTCTGACATTTTATAGACCAAACATTTAATCAAAATGTATCAGCAGATTAATCTATAATGAAATAATTGTTGTTGCAGCCCTAATTTCTTGACTAATATGAAGATCTATTTGCAGAAGTAATTGAATTTCAGAGCACATCTGCTGCAAGAGATGATGGATGGAAATAATTAGTTTCCTGTTTTGTTACTTACAGTACTCCCAGTCATGTTTGAAGAATGAAGGTTGACCCACTTAAAATATTCACTTACTCTCTTCTGTGTTTTCCATGGTACAGTCAGACTCCCATTATGACAGCAGCAGAGTGATACTTGATTTACTATGCTTAGCTCGCTGTACTCCCTCAGTAGTACCACGATGACCGCAGCCAAACCTGGTTACAATGTGTGATAGCCATACAAGTGTGAGACTACTAGAGCCTTCTGGAGGAACCCACTCACAGTCAAAAGAGTCCACTCTGGACTTTTTTAAAGAGATATTCAATCTTTGCCAATGCATTGGGAAGATTTATATTCACAGCTGATCAATTCAATCAAGGTTTCAGTGTACTCATGCACACTGCTAGACATGAGGCTGTGGATGGGCGCTTGCTTTTATGATGACTGAACTTGGTCCACCATGAACGAGGCTGTCCAAAAAGCTAGGAAACAAGGTCAAGACTGGCCTGAACTTGAGTCTTTTGTACGTGTCAACCTTTCTGTGTTTATGTGAACCAAACGAGGGGAACCAGGTTCCACATGGTACCGTTACTTCACATAATGGCCCCAAGTGAACAGCACCCTGTGGTTGAGTGAGGTTTTCATCACGTTTCACTTTTGGTTTGATGCTTGAGTTTACTGAGCCAGAGCTGCAACTATTCAGGTTATATTAACTTGTTGATAAGCCACTTGAGCTCTGCTGTTACATAAAAACACTGTGGTAGTGCATCATAATCTCCTGACTCATCTATTGGCACCGCTGACACTGGCATTTTAAAATATGTCCTTTAAGTTAAGTGTTGAAAAGCATGCAATTTATCTCAGGGAAATGGAGGGTGAAATGTTGAAATTCTTCACTCTGCTCTTATGAACTGTCTCCTGACGAAAATGCACCTAGTAATGTTCTAAATGTCATGTGACACGCTGGGTGAAGGTCTTTCCTCATTGTCTTTTTAATTTTGCTCTGCACACACGTTTGTCAAAGCGTGCAGGTTTACGTCTCTGTTTGCTTACATGATTCAAATAGGTGTTCACCTGGTGGTTTATGAATTGTGCATTACATTTATATGCATGTTTGTGTTTACGAGTGTGTGAGGTTTCAGATGCATGTGTTGGTGGGAAAATAGTGAAGAGGAAGTTTAAAAAGAACAGAGACAACATGATAAGGGCTGCAACTAATGATTATTTTCTTGATTAATCGATCAGTTGTTTGGTCTATAAAATGTCAGAAAAAACGTCCTAAGATGTCTTGTTTTGTAAACAACTAAAATATATTCAGATAACTGTCATAGAGGAGTAAAGAAACCAGAAAATATTCACATTTAAGAAGCAGCGGAATCAGAGAATTTAGACTTTTAATTTAAAAATGTAATAGTTGACAACTAATTGATTAATAAATTAATCGTTGCAGCTCTGAAAAATGACGATCTTGGGTTAGAGAAGAGGTGATCTTTAGGGGATAAACAATCAGAGAAGGAAGGGACAGCTAGAGGAAGGAAGGGATGGAGAGGAGAAGTGGTTTTGTGGGGTTTTTTTGTGTAGCCGGGGCCAAACCTGCTGACTCAGCATGCAGCAGCCAATCATTAAAACTATTTCACTCACACCCACACACATGGTAATAAAAGATATATGCTGTCTCTTACACATGCACACACATGCAGCTTCTTCAATCCTACCTAACATTAATATCCAGAGGGTGTGTTTTGAAAGAGGCAACACACAAGCTGCTCAGTGTAGACAAACAAGGCAGGCAGTGGTCAAACCCTCCTGTAACTGCAGCAGTGTATAACCACTCTCATAAGTGTCTCCTGTAGCCCCTCACACACACACACACACACACACACACACACACACACACACACACACACACACACACACACACACTGAAGCAGTCACTCAAAGAGGAGAGCAACAGTATATGCTTGCCAGCTCCAGCCTTGTTGCAGAGCTTATCTCCCCGCATAGAGCCGAGTAGCACCTCATCCCCCTGCTGCTGTTCTAAATGTGAAAGCAGCCTGAGGTTTGACAAGGTCCCCTGACCACAGATCCCAGATTACCTTCCACCTAGCCCCTGCTCATTGTTGTGCATTAGCGCCACAGAGAGCAACCTGATACTGGATTTGTGGTGAAGGGGAAGTGCCATCCATTCAGCCAAAAGTGCCCACTCAGGTGAAACTTGCTTGTAATTTTGACACTGATTGCAAGCAATTGTTGGGAAGTTTGGTTATTAGGCCTATTAGTTACATATCCTCTTCTCCTCCTCTCGCAACTCAGCTACCTAATTTATCATCACGTAGCGTTTAAGTGAGCAGCACTTTCGCCATCACCTGACACGTGATCTATCGCTCCGTGTGCATCAGCGTGTCATACATCATAAATACAGAGAGCACTTAGACCTGTCAGCGCCACTGTTTCCCACACAGAGGTTTTGCTTCTATTAATCATGATTTGTCACCGTGATAGATGCAGTTATTCAAGTCTAATTATATGTGTCATATTTGCATTATGCATTTACAGCATTTTTGTGTATGTTTTGATTATAGCATTCCTAATTTCAGTATATTCCTAAAAAGTTGCATGTGTGATGTCTTTGGTTGGCTGCCTGCAGGATTGTTCCAACCTGTAACGCACTCAGTATCAAGCTGTCCAGTTCAAATTCCCTACTGACGTATTTGGTGGCCTGCCTGTCAAGTTCACCAGCTGGTTTCTATATCACTGCCTTTTTGAAGCATTTGAACCCATTGTACAAACTGTTTTTCCAGCCATCTGCAGTGTTTTACGACCTGGCTCGGGTGGCCTCAACAAGAAGTAGTCACACCATGATCAAACATTTACAAAATATATTTTATTAAATCAAACCAAACCAAATCAAGAAGTTCAAAGTGTCCAAATAAGGATTGTTAATATGTGGAGCGTGGATGTCAGTATAATCAGCAGTGTAAGTGTGCATGGAGTGATGATGTGTGTGTCGTAAGGTGCAAAACAAGGCGTACGGATAAACTAAAGCAACATACTAAACCAAACCAAATTGATAGGGAAAGGTAGGCGTCGTCACAGCAGTATCAGCGAATATTATTATTTGTTAAGATAGGTAAAGATTTGAATTATATATCAATAATTTGAAAGTTTGGTAAATTACAGAAAACTATTCCTACACACCTCCTATCCCTCAGTGCCCTGCTAATTAATGCTCACTCCACACGCACAACTACCATGCTATATGCCAGAAAAATATTTAGTATGTCCCAATACAGAGTATGTCAAATGTAGTATGCCAAAAATACCAGGATGTCCTACTACATCCGGTCGTATATTGCAGTATGCAAGCCAGCATGCTTTTCTGGCTCTTAAGAGCAAGGGGATCAAAGTTCAAGGCACAATGTTATGACGGAGTAGTCCCAGTTGTATGGATACTGCATGCAACAGTACGTACTTCATAAGGGCAGCTGCAGAACGTACTAAAAGTAAAAAGAAAAAAGTATGTTTGGAACGTAGCCTGAGGCTCATATGTCGAGCTTAGTTGATTGACAGAAAATCAATCGGCAACTATTTGAAAATAGTGAAAACACAAAATATTCTATGTTTCCTGCCTCTCAAATGTGGGGATTTTCTACTTTTCTCTGATTTACATCATTGTACATTGAATATCTTTGGGTCTTGGACTGCGCCATTTTGTTCTCTACTGTTTTCACATTTCATACACTAATCGATAAATCGGAAAAATGATCAGCAGATTAATTGATAATGAAAACAAGCGTTAGTTGCATCCCTACTCTTGTGCTCTCCATCGGGTGAACAGGAGAGCGTGCAGCCTTCAGGTGTGTTCAGAAATTCTCCATATTTGATGTATTCCATATTTAATGAAACAGTTTGCAGTAGAGCTGCAACAATTAATCTATTAGTTGTCATCTATTAAATTAATCGCCAACTATTTTGATAATTGATTAATCCATTTGAGTAATTTTTTAAGAACAAAAAAAAGTAAAAATCCTCTGATTCCAGCTTCTTAAATGTGATTATTTCCTGTTTTCTTTACTCCTCTATGACAGTATCTTTGAGTTGTGGACAAAACAAGACATTTGAGGACGTCATCTTGGGCTTTGGGAAACACCGACAACATTTTTCACCATTTTCTAACATTTTATAGACCAAACAACTAATTGAGACAATAATCAACAGATTAATCAACAATGAAAATAATCATTAGTTGCCGCCCTAGTTTGTAGAAGACTCTTTCACACACCGTAATTTAGTACGGGCCTGGAGTTGTTGTAAAGACAGATAGCAGGTGTATCAGTGATTCCACTGAAGGTAGAAACAGCGGGAGACCTTATATACTCTTTAACCTGGTGAATCACAGCCAAAGCAGCCGTGTGTACCAGCAGCTACAAAATCAGCATCATGAATCAGCGGTGTTTGCTGACGGTGACAGTCCGACTCTCCTCTGGTCAACTGGAATGTGCTGTTAGGCCTTGACCGCCACAGAGCTGCTGTGGCCAGCCTCTTAATCTTCTTCCTCTTCCTCTCGCTTTCTGTCTCGCTTACTCTCCTCCAGATAGACTCGGTTGACGGGCAGTCATTAGACAAGAACACACTGTCACTGTAGGCTTCACACTTGGCAGCTGTCTCTCCTCTAACAAGGCCACTCTATAACAGTGTGAGAGAGCGCAGTAGTTGGAGGGAAGTTCATTTTGTCATCATCTTCATGGACTTTCAGTCCATGTTTATGTGTGTAATGTGTGGTTCATTTAAGTCCACAGAGTGTTGATAATTAATTGGATGCGTCTTTTTGCTGTGGTTATGGGTAGGGTCTCAGAAGCATTCTCGGGATGCATTTAAATTAGTTTCTCCGTCACGGTCTCTCTCTCTCTCGCTGTCTGTGGAAGAAACTGGCACATCCGCATGGACTCACAATCAGAAAGGGAGCACTTTCCTCTGTTAAATGTGGTCAGAATAGTTGGCTTTCTCCTTTGTCCTCCTCTCCCCTCAATTCACCTCATCTCACCTCTTTCTCTGTATCATTCTTAATTCTTGATCTAACTTTTATCTGTTCTGCCCTCACATTTCTCTGTCTCGTCCAAGCCCCCGGGAGGAGCGCTGGGCTTTGAAGCAAATTTTCATAGTGGCCAAACAATGGTACTACAACGTCCGTGTCCATCATGTGATGCTATTGGGCCCCAAAGGACTTTTTCCCATACACTTACATTGGAAAGAGACGTCTGTAACTCAGCGGATTTTTTTTATAGGTAAATCAACTTCCCAGTACGATCGCTTGACTAGCCCTTATTTAAATCATTAGGTCCTAAAAGTTGTAAAATGTACTAATAGCTGATACCAGAGTTATTTTCCTTCCTCCGTTCATGTGAATGAGACCCAGACTTCAAGCTGGGAGGTGGAGTTAAAGGAAACGCTACTGCTCTTTCCTACTATGATGAGTCGAAATGTCTGCAGTGAAAAAGGTCTATTGGCTGCGTATTTCACGCGGCATTCTGCTCCCTTTCCGCTGTCTGCACTATCTATACCGCGCTTAGCGCCGCCTGAGACAATTGTGATTGGTTTAAAAAAAACTAAAAAAAAACAGATAGTTTGTTCCCCTAAACCAGAATGATAATGTGTGGAGCCAGACCTTTCTTTAACGCTGACACAGCACTGTAGAGATAGGTCTGGCTGTGCGAGACTAAGGTTGTAACAAAATGACTGTAGCCAAGGTGTGACTCAGAGAGACCATACTGTCTTGTCACACTTCGAAATCCCCTGAAAGACATGATATTTTGGCAGAGAATGACAAAAATCCTCCAGTGGAGATGATTAATGTCTAAACTCTGAATCAGTGTCCAAATATACATTTTTTAAAGTTTGCTTGGTTTGTATGTGGATTTTTGGTAGGAGGCAGTGATCAACAGTATATAGAGTCTTTAAAACTCTGTGAAAGGCAAGCGAAATCATCTAAATTAAGGCCATTTAGTATTTAATCGTCTTACAGTGTGTATATGACGCTATGACAGTGATTTGGGGATCAAAACATGTTTTACTTTTAAGTCACCTATTTACAAGGCATCCTAAAAAGAAACATTAAAGAGGACCTATTATGCTTTTGTGCTTTCTCCCTTCCCTTTATGGTGTTATATTGTTTTTTTGTGCATAAAAGGTCTGCAAAGTTACAAAGTCCACGCCAAAGGGAGTTACTCTCCCCCACAGAAACACTGCTCCTGAACTGCCTGAAACTCCTTGCTTGAAGTCCCGCCTTTTCTTCTGTTACGTGGTGATGTCACCAAGTTGCACATTTTGCCTAGTGGCTACTTTGGCACTCCCTCAAACAAAGCTACTTAGAGCGGAGTTGGAGCGGAGTCCAAAGAGTTTGGTTTCCAAGTATGCACCTGAAAATCAGCATAATATGTCCTCTTTAATTTTTGTTGGGATTATCAAAGTGAATGAATGCTAAAATAGATCCAGGATTACATTGTTTGATTAGCTGCACAGGTCTACAGTGCCACTACCACAGAACCCTGTAATGTGTGCCTGCCTTACTTCTTGCTTTAATCCATAACCTGAACCAATAACCCTAACCTTAATCCAAACATCCCATCACCATTTAACTCCATTAGACTGTTAGTGTAATGAGGCCTGTCTGCAATATCGGAGCTATAATCATCAGCCTGAGACGAGAGTCTCTAACTTGAAGAAGACTCTGGTCAGTTTGTGATACAAACACACACGCGTTATCAGCAGGGATCTTTCAATACGATACTATATATATTGAATCTTAAGATACCAATTTGATTTGTAATTCAGTATCACAATTAATGATTTCTGATTACTTTTTAAATTCTTGTCTATGTGGAACCGTTGATTGATATTGTCATACATTTATTTTTTACTAAACTATGTATTCATGTATTTCATAACACGTCATTAGTTTATATGTGTATTATATTTTTGAATGAATAAGAGGCAGGTTTACAGACTCCGCTAGCCAGATTTGTATTTATTATTCAGACCCATATGGTGTCAAGCAAGAAATGTGTGTGGTTACATACGAAATATGTGACGTGACTTTGCCATGACAAGGCTCAAAAACAATTCTAATCGTTAAACTCCAAAAAAAAAGCACCAGAACTTGCATTTAGCATGGGCAGTTGAACCTTTGCTTTGTGTATTATCATCATACTCCACATTTGTTTTCACTTTCCAGAGTCATAAATGCACCATAAAAGTCTATAAAATAAAAAAATAATGGTACGTCATTAAATTGATTGTCCC